>PNEQ01004825.1:6257-60554 GCA_003012365.1 Medauroidea extradentata
CGCCTCGAGCACGCGCTGCGCATGAGGCGATCCATCTAAAAGTGACGAACACCACAGTTCACTGAGCGCCATGGTCTGCGCGCTACTCAGGGCGAATGCGGACTGAACACGTCCACACTGGCGCGCCAAATCGCTTTGTGTTCGTAGCAAAAACCGACAGTCGGTGGTTCGCGGCGTGCCTGTTCGTGGCGTGCTCGGCGCGTGTTCGAAGCTCCGTACACACTTGCGCGCGCCTCGCGAATACTGTTCGGTGCGTGTTGCATTGCAGCCGCGGCGCGCTCGTGTGTACGCGGCTTTAGAGACTTCTAGCTGAATTTGACTGTCAGTTAGGGGTTTCGGGTGTCATCTGCCAATAAATGTTCTGGCATTTTGGTCACACTGTGTATTCAGATATATGTGTTTGGCTCTGGTTGCTTGGATGTATGGAAGTGGTTTTTAGCAGAAACACGAGGGGGTAGTGGTCAAAATGAAGGCATCGAAGATAGTTTGTAAGTTTGGTGTGCAGAGTAGTTTCAATTTTACAATTTTGTAGAGCTAGTTTAACATCCAGAAAGATTGTCTGTGTGTTTGAATAGTTTCAGGTAAATTTCAGGACACTGTGGGAGTTCAGGGGCCCGATCAAATATCGTCACCTGCTATTTGCACCGAGGCAGCGCAACGCAAGTGCAGAGCAAGTTAAACAGGTCCTCTGTGGCATTTCGTGAGTATATAATTCCAACGCGGTGCAACTAGACGCAACGCAGGTGCAAATTTCGCGTTGCACCCATAAAAAGCGATATTTAATCGGCCCCCAGGTTGTTGAGAAAATCGATGAGACATTCCTCTGTGGAAGTGCAGACCATGGATATGTTGTCAATGAACCGAGTCCAGAAGTATGGCCGTATTTGCTGATGGTTTTAAATATGTTGTTATAACTTTCTCATGAATAGGTTAGCATAGAAAGAGGACATACGGGTGCCCATGGCTGTCTCCTTAATCTGCAGGAAGTATTGGTCTTGAAATCTAAAGTTATCGTTGGTCATTGTGAATCTGGCTAGTACTACCAAGAATGCTGTTAATGATTTGCTGTTGGGGGGCCTCTGGTTCAGGTAGTATTCAGCTGCAGACAGACCAAATGAATGCGGGATATTGGTGTACAGGGGAACATCTATTGTCACCAGGTAGGCATCTTGTGGGCTGGTGTCTAGGTTCCTCACCCGTTCCAGAAAGTGAACTGTGTCCCTCATGTATGATGGGAGCTGTCGAACCTAGGGTTGGAGGTGGGCATCTACGATTGCTGAGATTCTCTCAGTAGAGTTACCGCATTCTGATACAATAGGGCGTCCTGGGGGTGGCCGTTGCTGTTTGTAGATCTTCGACAGTAGGTATAGGGCAGGTGTGGTTGGTGTTTCTGGAGTCAGCAGTTTAATGGGTTTGAGTGAGAGGCCTTGAGTGGTTAGGAACTGGTTTAGACTCTATCTGTTTGCAGAATATGGAGGTAGGGTCTACTTGGAGGAGTCGATAAGTGGGTCATTTAACTGTTCTCGGTTGTTGAGGATGACTGTTGTACTTCAAGTACTGATTCTGTAAGTGCTTATATATCTCTGTCTACGTGTTTAAGAACAATATTTTCCCTTGAGATAAAACTATTTGAACATTGTTTACTTTTAAAGTTCTTGAGCAAACCTCAGTTGGCTTGGTTTGCATTTACAGCGCATGACCTGATAACACGCTGAAACAAGGACAACAGCACTTACCGTGTATTGGAAAGAGAGAGAATTAGCGTCCGAGGGACGAGCTAGAGTGTGGTGAGAAATGTTAAAGTTATTGTATGTTAAGGCTTGGTGGTTGTCTGGAGTTTGTGATATATAGTACTGATGGGCTGATGCCCAGTGCCTTATTTCTTCAGTATTGTCTAAAGTTGGTAAGGCTCTCACCACTATGGTGTTGTAAAGAGAGTTTGTGAGAGGCTGTATGTACAGCAGCTGGTTTATCTTAAAGGTTTACGATGGAACTGGCTACTGCTTGTTTGATATCGGCCCTGTGGCCTCTGTCTTAGTATGCTTGAAGTGATGTCAATGTAATCAGCATCGCACCGTGTGCACTGTAGTTGGTAAATACTGTATGATTTTTGACCAAATTCAAGTCAATTACGACTGGGGGACAAAACCTATCTACAAAACTGCAGTGCACGGTAGAATGCTGAATACATTGGAATCACCACAAATGCACTAAGAAGGAGGATGAATGGCCACAGGGCCAGTACAAACAAGCAATAGCCAGTTCCAGCCTAAACTTGCAAGATAAACCAGTTGCTGCACGTGTGGCCTCCCACAAACTCTCTTTTGATGCATGTTACAAACAACACCATAGTGTTGAGAACCTTGCAAACTTGAGACAATCATGCAGAACTAAGGCGCTGGGAACTAGCCGACCAGTATCTCACAAAGTTCATGCAACCATCAGTCCTTAATATACAGTAATTTTAAAATTTCTCACCACACACTAGTTAGTCCCTCCACCGATAGGTGAGAATTAGTTAGGGTTAGTTGACCTGAAGACATTGTGCATTTCCGAAGATGGAGAGAATATTTTACGAGTTGAGTCGAAGCTGACTTCTCGCAAGGACACAGAGAACTACAGGTATACGATGATCTTACCTAGTAACCAAAAAGTGACCGGACTCATGATTCTTGAGGAGCATAACAGAATGGCTCATGCAGGAACTCAATTTCTCTTGCCCAAACTACATAAAAAAATTTTGGATGCTAAGATGTAGACGAACCATTCGTAGCACCCTCCTAAAATGTGTGAGGTGTGAGAAATCAGAGGCTCCTACTGATGAAAATATATGATAGTCACAAGAAGTGGTATCATTATAAGGTGTCCATCAAGATTTTACGATTGATTGACGACAGAACTTTGTGATAACTGTTTTGATATGTGACTTAATTCAAGAGAGAACTTTTTTTTATCTATGTTTTGATTGTTTAGCCTACAATCAAAAGGTTGGAGGATGTTGGAAACGAAAACAAGATTCATTTGTAATAAATGTCAATAATGTAATTGAAGTGCAGAGTCTATTGTGATATGGGCTCTATGGAGAAAGAGGAGGAGAAGAGTTGGTTTTCTTTTTTAATGTGATTATATATATATATATATATATATATATATATATATATATATATATATATATATATATATATATATATAGTTTCATTTGTAAAGGAGTGAGTTTCTGGGTTTATTTTTATGTATTTAACACCTGGGAGGAGGTAAAATCGGTAGATTTTTTCTGGACCCAAAAGTAATGTTCATGTTAAAAATCAATTCCGTTAGTTGCACAAAATATTTCCTTAGACACTGAAAGCGTTTATAAGTACATATTTACGAACACAAACAAAGCACTGATTATACTAAGATATGTGAATTATTATTTACGACTGAGTAATCAGTAATATATCAACGTAACGAAAATGTGTGCTGTACAAAGGGATGTTGTTGTTATTACTGTTATATTTTAACTAAAGCGATAAAGATTAATGCTGGCCTTCAGCACCTGACATAAAACTGTGTCGTGCAGTAAGGAAGTGGTTTTGCTACATATTTAGTTGGACGCTTAAACGTCTTAAATATCGTGGTATAACGTCCCGTATGTTTCTATTTCGCTAGGTACCTGTAACTGTAGATTGTTGGCAAGTTGACAATGTATGACAAGTTATAATGAGACATAGGCTGAATACTTTACATTGTTTTGAGTGGTCATTGAATATGATGCCCACAAATATTTATACAATCTTTCCTATACGATCTGTCATTCAAGTACAATTACCGTTATGTATGTTAAAATTCTTAATCTTTCATTACATGTGCTTAGTCGCCTGATTTACCTACATAAGTACACTTCTAATTTTCTCAGGATTAAATATATATAAATATATTTATATACATAAATACATTGTGTTGTATATATATATATATATATATATATATATATATATATATATATATATATATATATACCGTGACAAGCTAAGGAAATAAATGTGTTTCATCTTCGTCTTCCCTTACAGACTTAAGCTCTGTGCTTGCAAGTGTATATTCTACATTGTGTAAGCAAACAAATGTGAAGGAGGAGGGTTGTTACAAACAAGAAAACTATTACGAAAAAAAAACACTTCATTGAGTTCCTTCAAAGTATTTTCTAAAATACAGGCAATAATTTAAGAGAGTATTGTAGTCCAAGTCGCTGATAGAGGACACTGCAGATGCCAGAAGACACACTACAAGCGTATTGCAGCAGTTATCAGACGTGTATGCGAGGATGTCTGTACCGGCACGTCACCCAGTGAGGTAGTTACCGCCCAGACCTGTCTGGAGTGGGTACCCGACCTGAGGGTACCCGACCTGTGGGTACGCCATGGGTACTGGTACTGGCACGGGAATGATAGGTGTCTGGGGCAACACCATGGGGTACTGTTGCTGTGAGTACCCGAGGTACGAACGCCGTGCAGTACCCAGAGCCACTAGTGATAGAAGTACCTGTAAACATTCAACACTACATGTTATAGTTATCATACCAGCTACTGCAGCTTACGTCAAGTGAATATATCTAGTGGCTGTTGTACACACCACGCTTAATTGACAAGAATATTGACGTTGCAGTCTGCTGTCAGTAAACTCTCAGCTGGTACCTATGAGTAAATGTTCACACTTTTACGCACACTTACCAACTTATTGAAACTTCTTCAGCGGGAATCCGTTGAAAACTACAGATTGTATCAGGTAAAAATCTCACTCACTAAATAAAGGAAAAGTAACAAATTTTTAGCCTTAGGCTTACGAGATCACTTGTCTGTGTATCAGTGTGTCTGTGTTTGAGTGTGTGTGCGTGTGTCCTTAAAAACTTTTGAACCAGTGGAACGAATTTCGTCAAACTTAGTACACTTATAGTTCTTTGTATTCTAATTTGACTTTTTTATATTTCGTTTAAGTTGTGTTAAAATTTACAAAATGGCGGCAATTTTAACATTCTTTCATTAAGCTAGATATCTAAGGAACCGTACCTTAGGGTTTCATCAAACTTGGTACACATATACTACATACAAAGTTGACTTGAATTGTATGTATTTTGTTCATACTGTGTACATGTTTCCAAAATGGCGGTAATTTTTATATTTACCACATATCTTAGGAAATATTTCTCAGAATTTACACAAACTAGGTATGTATATTCTACATACAAAGCTGACTAAAATATTGCGCAATTCATTCATCCAGTGTGTACATTTACAAAATGGTGTCAAATTTTAAAATGCTAACTTAGATTCACATATCTTAAGAAATATTTCTCAGAATTTCGCCAATCTTGGCACAAATTTAATAGTTTGGGTTTAGTTCATCCTGTGTTCACATTTCCAAAATGGGGGCAATTTATACATAATTAAGCATGGTATTATGCATCGTAGGAATAATTTTTTCAGAACTTCGCCAAACCTGGTAAACATATACTTCACAGAAAGCTGACTTACCTTTTGTGGATTAGGTTTATCCTCTGTTTGTTTTTTGAAATGGTGGCCATTTCCATATTTTTAGCATAGTAAAAATATCTCAGGAAATATATTTCAGAAATTTATCAATTTTGGTACGCGTATAGTACATACAAAGTTGACTTCACGTTTTGTATTTCGTTCGTCCTGTGTACATTTTATTGCATATTTCAGTAAACATTTTTCAGAATTTCACCAAACTTGGTACTAATATACTTAATAATGAACCTACTTGACTTTTGTGTTTTTGCTCATCCCATGTTTATATATCCACAATGGTGGCCATTTTTATATTTTAGCACAGTAAAACATATTTTAGGAAATATTTTTCAGAATTTCACCAAATTTGATACACATATGCTACATGTAAAGCTGACTTAATTATTGTGCATGTCGTCCATGCTGTCCTTATATTTTTTAAAATAAAAGCCATCTTTATGTTTTTAGCATGTCTAAGGATATACATATATATATATATATATATATATATATATATATATATATATATATATATATTTTTTTTTTTTTTTTTTCAGAATTTCATCAAACTGAGTACACGTGTAATGCATACAAACCTGACTTGACTTTTATATATTTTGTACATCCATCTGTAATGGTTTGAAAATGGCGGCAATTTAATTTATCTTTATGATAGGAAGACTTCTCAGGAACATTTTTCCCATTATTTTTTATACTGGTTACTCGCATATTACTTAGCAAGCTGACATATCTTTAGAATATATCTTGTATCATACGTCTAAATCAATAGTATCATTTACTATTCCTATGTTACGTAAACGGTTTTAATTTTCAGGGTTAATTTGCACATACTTTGAGGAAAGTAGGCTTATCAGTTATGCTGGCAACTTCTTGTTTTTTTTTTTTTTCATGTACGTATAAAAACTTCCGTAATTTAACATCAAATATATTTTGCCTTTGTAAATTAATTCGTAAGTGTAAAAAACATGCGCTAAAGTTTTAACAATAAGAGACAAGAATCGGAATCGAGCCCATGACATTGAACACCTCATGTTAGCACTCTAACCACTAGTTCATGGTGAAAACTTGATTGTTGGAGTTGTCGTTAAAGTAACAGTTTATTGTTGTTTATCGGTGTTTTTATGATGATTTTATTTACCTATTCGCTGCGTTGTAAAACGCATGTAATAAAATTTCACAACCTGTATGCATCTATAGTGAAGACATCAAAACTTGCACGCACTAAGTGGGAAAATTGTTCAGCAAAATGTCATGTGATAAAAAATATCAGAATTGTGAATTCTTATGAGACTGTAATTAGGTTTACTTTATATATATGTAAATTAAACTTTATGTTCTTTTCCTTTATATGAATTACCTATGAACTAATTTTAACCCTTATTAGAGCATAACGAAACCAAACATTTTGGAATATTTTAAGCCCCACTTAGTTAACATATTATGTAAATACTGAAATAACTAAAGTGTTTACTGTCGAAACTACGTTCAGAGTAAATTTTTCTAGTAATTTGACAAGTTGTACATTATATCCCAATGATAATATAAATGTTTAATTTTTTAACGTAAGCTATGGATGTCTATAATACACAAAATTTTACTATATATTTTATTATGTTTCTAGTTATAAACAATATCGTATTAAAATTATCATTAATTCGTCGCGCAGATGCAGAGAAAGGTAATAAATACGGACGCATTAAAGTGATTTTTTCAACCGTTGCATCTTCTGCTGTGTGGTACGTACAGTGCATCTTCGTACATCTTCGTACATCTTCGTGTGAGAACTCCTGCAACCTGGGAGATGGTTGCTGCCATCACGCAGCTTTACTGTAGGAGTCACAGAGAAATATCACAGTCGGACATTGTTACCAACTTATCCACTACAAGTCTCCCGTAGAAATGTACCAGCGTTTAAGCGAGTAGGGGAAATCGCAATACATTGATAAAGAAATATTTTCATGTCATGTTCAGAATTTTAATAGAAATATACAATTTTACTAATAAAATTCAAATATATTTTGATTCCTTTGAAAGACTAAAAACATTTAAACGCAGTGAGTGGAGTTAGTTCTTGGACATAATCCACTGCGAAATGAATGACTGTTAAAGAAACCTAAAAATAATAGAAAAACATAAATAAGCCGAGAACTGTATGTCCAAGCAACTAAATCCTGTCATGAACTCCTATTGCACATTTATTTCAAAGATCACATTTAAGTACAACATAGGCCAAATTTAAAAGCATTTAAATAATTATGACGAATCATGGTTTTCACAAAGGCAGATTTACAATCAAAGCAAAATAAAATATTACTTAACTTAGAAAAAATTGGGCCGAGGACGCATTTTGAAAAACCGCACTTGTTGAGCAAACAGAGTGTTAAATGACACAATGCACACCTTTACCTGCCTATTCTACAACTGTATTTTAGATTACATGTACAACACAAAAATAATTAACTGTCTGTAAATATGTTTTAAAATGTATTCTGAAATACATATACAAACAAAAGTCTTCGGTTTTTGGTGATCTCATTTATATTGATAAAAGTTTTTATAACGTGTAACATAAAAGATTACGGCCGGTATTCCTAAAAGTTCTTATAAGGGTTTAGGTTCAGGACATTGCTTATTCCTGACTAATCTGTGACATTTCCTTGCCCTTATACAGGATGTAACAGAAGTGATGGTCAATAATTCACACATGGAAAGTACTGGCCAAAAGAAGCTACAAATGTCCAATAAACATTGGTTCCGGAAATCAACCGTTGTCGAGATAGAACACATTGTTTGTTGCAGTTGATCAGTATGTAGGAACACATGGAATTTATAATATTTAAAGAAGGTGTTCAAAATGTTGCCCATGCGTCTGAATGCAACATTGAACTCGTCTCTGAAACGAGTTGCGAATCCTCTCAGGCAGTCCTGGTGTATTCTGTAAATGCTGGAAGGCTGCTTCAATCCACAAGCGTAATTCTTCAAGAGAGTTGACCTCAGTAGCATATACCAGGCTTTTGACATGAACCCACACACAGAAATCCACGTGATTTAAATCCAGTGACCATGGAGGCCATGGCACACGTCCTCCTCTACCTATCCAATGTTGACCATACCGTCGAGTTAGAAGCCGGCGCACAAGTAATTGACAATGTGCTGGAGCACCGTCATGCATAAACCACATGTTCAGGCGTTGGTTCAGTAGAACAACATCATCATGAAGCAGATCTGGAAGTACAGTACGCAGAAACTGCCTGTACCGATCTCCGGTTAGTCTCTGTGGTAGGAAGTGTGGTCCAATTATGCGGTCTCCGAGCAGTCCGGCCCAGACGTTCAACGAAAAAACGTTGCTGATGTCGTGACACGTGTGTCACATTAGGATTGACATCGGCCCAAATGTGACAGTTATGGAAGTTGAAAATGCCGTCACGGGTGAACCCAGCTTCATCCATGAACAGAATACTGCTTACAAACAGGGGGTTCAAAGTACACTGATGTTGCAACCATTGGCAGAAATTCTCTCTAGGAGGGAAGTCTGCATTGTTGAGAGCTTGCACACGCTGGAGATGATACGGATACAGTAATTGCCGATGTAAAATCCGCCACACACTCATATGACTCAGCACACGCTCCTGGATATCAATCCTCCTTGTTGAAGTACTCGGACGTTCGTGTACAATGTCTAACACCCTTTCCTCAACATCAGGTGTTATGGATCTTGTTCTACTTTCTCGTACATGATGTGCGAAACTCCCAGTTTCTCGAAGGCGCTGATGTAACCTCGTAAATGTACGTCTGTCGGGCTGCCTGCGGCGAGGAAAAGCTTCTTCATACAATCGTGCAGCCTGGAGTGCACTGCCATTAGCTTTGCCATGCATGAAGTGCATGTCGGTGTACTCTTCATTAGTGTAACCTCCGTCCATGGTGCCTTTACTTTCGTAACTGATTGTCTGTACGGCACAGTGCATGTAGGGAGCGAGGAGAGTAGTTGTGCATGCGTCAACAACCTGATAGGCGAACCCATACCTTGAGATACCAGCATAATTACCTAGGAATCCAAACACGTTTGGAGTTGGTTCCCAATTCGACTTGTTACGAGAACTCGACAACGGTTGATTTCCGGACCCATGTTTATTGGACATTTGTAGCTTCTTTTGGCCAGTACTTTCCATATGTGAATTATTGACCGTCACTTCTGTTACATCCTGTATAGCTACGCACGCGTAGTACGCTTAGCCCTACGGATGGATACACACTTTACAACGTATTTTACCGCTTGCTGGAAATAATTCAATGTGTTCACTGTAGATTCACCTACGAATAAATAAATAAAGCTGCAACGGGATGTTTCCAAAACAGCTAGTTTGCTATTAATACATATTTAAGCTTTCAAGTTTGTAAAACTATCTCCATTCCCATGCAGTTGAAATTAAAATTTTAGTTAAAGATTCGTGAAAGTCTAATTCAAAAATCGTTTGTACGACAGAAAATCTTCTCGCCGGTTCAGTGGCTTGTGCCTAGAGACGATAGGACATTTAGTAGACGTGCCAATGTCGCTCTTATCGTAATTTTTTTTCGGTCATTTCTAAGGAAAATTTCAAGGTAAATTACCATATTTAAAAAATTACAGTTTAGTTTTTTAAGTATACACACTTGTACACTAATCTGCGAATGATGTGTGCATATATCGAGAATGTACAAGCTTCACTGATAAGACTTCTTTCCTCAATTTGATGCAAATAAACCAAAGAATTTCACATTGATCATGTAGATATAAACATAAGAAAATATAGCTTTGTTTCTTCATGTGATTCTATCTTCTAACATATTAAATCTACAACAATTGGAACTTATTTAACCAAAGTTTGAAAAACAAAGTTTTTAATTTTACATTTTCTTAGAGTTGGCCCAGTTTTATAGGAAAAATTAAATGAATTCATAACATAAAATATTGGAAAATAGAGGACGTTCATTACTATAAACGTTGAATCGTCAAATTACATTTAATATACAATTCCCTTTGCTAGTTATTCGGGACGATTTTTTTTATTTTCATGTGGCGATAGATTATGAAAAATATGTCGAAAGTATGTCCTCAAATTCCTGCGAATTTAATTATAGTTGTAGTAATATTAAACTGAAAATTACCACAAAATGTAATTGATGAAAATGTAAAGCAAAATTACAAGTGCCAAAACAATTAAAGACCAATTAGTTTACTTTAACAAAAAGAAGAAACATTTTGAAGTCAATTTTTAACTATAATCCATTTCACGTAACCATTAAAATTACATTTTCAATTTACTTTATCATATATTTCTCCACGCGGTACAAATAAAATATATCCTGAATCATCCTGTTTTGAAAACTGAATATGATATATTAAAAATACGTAAAAATCAAACATATGTACCGAGTTTTGTGACTTTCAGATGCGTGGTTAGTGTAGATAATTCATGTGACCAAGAAAACATGGATACATTGCCAGCGTTTTGATAGGCTAATGTAAGCAACGTGTGTACTCAAAAAATTAGTTTTATATATCTCATGGAAAAAACATTTTAAATGACTGCCTTTATGAAAATATGAACAAATTACATAAACGCCAAATCAATTTAGTCAATTGTACTTTATTTTTATCAAGTTTGATTACATTAGCTCCGTATGTTCGATTTTTTTTCAAAGTGGGAGAGAAATTGAGAAACACACGAACGGACAATGGAAAGTACGCTTGAAGGAAAAGAAGAAAAGCCTTCGAGGTCCTGCATACGTGTGCACATCATTGTGGTAGCCGTTTTACCAGGCCGCCGAGCGGTGCGCCGAGATTCGGCCGTTACCAGATTATTCGAAAACTGCTCAACGCACATGAGTGATGTCTGCATAGGCATATTGTTCAAAGATTACTATACGTGTGTATACGAATTTCTGGCTCAACAGTAATCATTAAAGTACATTGTAAAGCGGCCAAAATGGCACAAATGAGTGTTTTTGCGGTGATTTTTGAGCATTGAAACCTTGATACAGAATCTTCTATAGGGTACAGACGTGTACAACTAACCTATGTCGTCAATATTACATCTATGTCTCGTAGAGGTGTGTTGTTGGCGAGAAGACCGCACTTCAGTTAGTTACTTGTGCATAGAGGCTAGGGTAACGTATGATGCGCATACTCTCTCCATCTTACAGCTTGCGCATTTCAAGGTCTTCAACGAGTAAAAGACGTCCACATAGATAGCGACTTAAAAAAATTAGCTAACTTTTTTTTACTTTGCACAAGAGATTGTAATTTTAATTTTAATACATAAATTTCTAAAGTTGTATTGGTTATTTTCCAATCTGTATTACTGTTTTTATGATTACTTCTAGTTTCAAACAATTTAAAATGTAGTACATTACATTATAAATGCAAAAAATGAACAAATTTTTGTTAAATAAGTGTTGAAAGTCACTGATACTTGTTCTATGAAAAAGTACTGCTCAGCGTCACTTTCATTTGTTTGTATCCGCACACGGGACGGCAAATAATAACCGTGATGTATCCGATGCCATCCCAGGACGTTTAGGAGTACGGGTGCGCGTTATGTCTCGACCCTTGCTTTTCTGGATCCTGAGTTGGTAGCACATATGTAGTACCTTGTGTTTAGAAATACCGGCCTATGAGGTTTTTGTAATGATAAATGACATTTGAAAAATATTACTAAACAAAATACTTAAATCTCTGTGATCAATCTTATATGTAGGCCTACATTAAATAACCTTCAATAATTATGTTGTAAAAGTTATTGAGGCATTAAAAAGATTTCTTTGTTTTCTGATTGCCAATGAACTTTACAAAGTTAAAAAATTATTATTTCCATTTTAGAAACGAACGATAAAAATGTGTGAGTTTCCCTTAACACGCGTTCCGAAAAATATTTATACTTACAATAATGTTACTTTTAAACGATTATCACAAAGAGGGCATGTTAAAAAAAAACACAAGTGTTTTGGATACATGGCATTTCAGCAAATGGTTTGACACAGAAAACCAGATGATGCACATAGAAAGACAAATGAACAATAAAGGGATAATGTAGGCAACTTTTGAACAAGACCAAGCTTAGCAATTCCTAAGGAATTCAGTCAGTGAGTTACAAACAACAAAACAAGATAATTATGTCGACACATACGAACACACAGACACAGAAAACAAACCAAGAAAGGTTGTGGTCAGTTTGGAAACAAAGAAAACTCAGATAATTCCACTAAAGGAATTCCGTCAGTAAGAGGCGTAATAACGAAACAACAGACAAAAACCATTCGAACGACAAATGAAAAATTAAATCATCAATGAAACAAGAAATAAATATGTGGTTGTGGACACCACATTTACAAGCAGAAACATACTGTACACGTCATAACTAAAATAAGGCGTTCCATTCATTCTCTGTATGATGAACTAAAGAAAAGTGTTTATTTATTTTTTTATAATTTCCTCCGTCGTTTTACATAATGTTCGTTGTTCTACCCTCGCATGTAGGTATATATTGCACTTATGTAAGTTAGAAGTGAAGTGAATATAATTGGTTAGCTCTTAACATCAGTTATGTACCAGTGGTGAGGGCTGACATGATGTAAGATGTAGCGCCGGGTGGGGAAACTGGAGATCGCCGAGAAAATCCGCCGACCAGAGGCATCGGCCAGCAAGATTCACACATGCGAGACTCCGGGGACGGATCCCGCCTTGGTGGGAGGCGAGAGGTCTGACTCCTCGACTATTATGAGCTGTCATAACTTAGATGTGCGGTCAATAAAGTAGGTCAGTTCCGCTCAGATACTTTCTCGCGTGTCGTGTTGCGGCCGCCTCTGACAGTTACACAAGGATATTGAAAATATTTTGTTTATTTCTATGTAATACTCGTATCAAAGAATCCCTACACTGTTTGGTCGGAAATATATACTTATTTGTAAATAACTTTAGTAGCAGTAAACCTCTTAGTGTTCAGATTATTTTACCCTAAGTATCACCAATATTGTGTTGAAAATTGCCAAAACCAAACGAAATAAAATTTTGTGAACGAACAGTGCATTATTAACTATTACGTGGAATTGTGCATCGTGTGACAGTTCTTGGCCTTGAGTTTTTACAAATAATTTCATTAAAAAAGTTTTGGGTTTAACATCATTATAAAAATACTGGCATTGTCTTAAGACTGGCGAACGCGATGTACGCGTTATTTCTCTATGTATGTCACCGCTTCTAGGTCTATAGTTAGGAACCTGAAAAATTCGTGTTTTGTTTTCGACGCAAGCTAGATGTCAAACAACTGGAAGTTCGTGTAGCTTTCACTACTGGGCCATGGCTTATTCCACACATCTTTTGGAAGGCGCTAAGCAGATAATAATGTCATAACTGAATACACGTTTTATTACGTGGTACCACTGTGTCAGCGAACAGCCAATGAGAAACTGATGTTTACTTCAGAAAACATATATTGTTGCAGGCTAACTTAACACGTCAGTGAAACAGCGATGTTTCCCGTCCCTATCTATGACGACAGCTTACCAACCGATATGGTTTTTGATGGTCTTCACCGCTTAACTTTACATTCATCGCCGCTTATTCCTCTTGCAGGTCGGTTAGCTCCTGCTCTACAGATAGATCTACTGGTCGTGGATGTTCTAGCGTCGTTGTTCAAACTTCCGAACATACTTCCTGACCGGTAAACTCTTCCATGCCTTGAATATCGTCCTTGACTCTTCGCGGGATCCTTCTGCAGACTCCGTTTATTCCACACGTATACGTCATCGATGGAATTGTTTCCTCCTCGAAGGCTTAGTTACACGCCTAACCTCCAGTTACATCGCAACTTGTCTAAACTTACTGAAGGTACGCGTGTGCTTGTATGTCTAACAAGTACTTCATGTTGCAGTCAGCAATGCTGAGTTACACACCTTAACATAACAGAGAATTATAACATCTTGTCTTCTAACTGAATATTCGGTATCATCTTACAAACTAAGTTCTGTGTATTTAGGAGTCTTATGTGTGTGTTCGTACGTGTACACAAATTTAAATTATATCGTATTTAGGTTTATTTAAACGCGAACAGCGGTTAGTATGATTTCAATGTCAAATGTGCAGTTAATATGTTAGGGTTTTCGTGGATGGTTAAATTAATCCTATAACTTTTACAACGCATTTGAGATGTTATAGTGTATTTTTTTTACCTAAAAAAATTCACCTAATTCTGGATGTTTCAGTTCTCAATTATACTCTTAATTTAATTCATCCAAACATAATACACCCTTCTGTCTCTGCCCGTTAGCATGTCCTCCGAAATCAAAGAGGAAATAAGCGAGATTCAGTTAAAACTAATATTCGCTTGGAAATATGGGCTGTTGCTTATTGAGATGGGATAAGACCATAATGTCTTAGCCTCTCCTCCCGTACGCACGTTGCCTGTGTTGTTATCTGAGCTAGAAGTTACATGTGTTTGAATGAAGGCTGTTTTGATTGAGACGTTAAATAAATGTATGCGTATGATGGGTACTCACTAGTAGTTGCCTCTTCATTGTGGACGGCGCTAGTGTCAGTTGGAGCTGCTAGCAGTGTCGCCAGTGTGTAGTTGAGCAATGTCGCCAACTGTGCAGAGATGCGTGTATATATGTAAGGCGATAGTCACGCACTCTTGACGACGAAGGTTGTCAACTTGCAGGGCGTACTTCCCCGACCAGGTAATTGTACTGACTGAACTTGTGCATGTGTGCGTCACATATTCTCACACCGCTCACAGTTTATCACGCACTTCCACTCTTACATTCGCCTCATTTCAACTTCCGGTCGCCACAAAGACATCCTGTCACATCTTGTATATTTCCACACTCGTGCAACTGCAAGGTCTTCCTGTTTGCTCCAGTGTCGTCATGCAACGATAGCTAGCCGCCATCTACGCCGAACTTGGCCGAGACTTCCCTGGCCTCATGTTCCGCACATTCCCTCTCTAATACTTGCAGCTGTATGTTTAGTCAAAGAACATTGACATGAATATGAGAATTATAGCAAAGGACATACCCAGGATTATTATTAGTATGGAGGTGCATGATTTACGAAAACAGTAGAATCTAGCTTTGTGTGGCTTCTCCAGTTATGTTTC
Organism: Medauroidea extradentata; assembly: GCA_003012365.1. Classification (NCBI taxonomy): domain Eukaryota; kingdom Metazoa; phylum Arthropoda; class Insecta; order Phasmatodea; family Phasmatidae; genus Medauroidea; species Medauroidea extradentata. Next base: position 21,919 of record PNEQ01004825.1, read on the forward strand.
TTACAAATATATTGGTGAAATGTTTTTAGGCAACCTTCAATTCATTTAGTTAAGTTATCAATTGTTTCAAAATTATCATTCTTCAAAAGGTTCAAAAGGAAAATAGCAAGAAATATCGACGTCCGGGACTAATTAATATTGTTTAACAAATTGAAAGTTTTCATTTGCATTTACTTTGACAGAAAATTATTGATCGATTGTTTATGTCATATTCATTGAAATAATTTCCTAATTTTCTCCATACAATAGTCATTTTGGACCTTCATTATATTAAGTTAACATTAAACACATATTCACTGTTTTACCTATCGAGGTTTTTCCTGCGAGTTTTTGTTTATTAACTTGGTTTATAATATTTAATTTTATGATATCTACAACTTCTTATTATTTTCGATGTTCATTCAGTAGTTGTAAGGCATGTTTTTTGGTCATAGTGAATCTTGGGAAAAATTATTCACAAACAAATTCAATGATACAGCTATGATTTCAACGCCTAGTTTCTCTGAGTTGTTGAATAAACAGTTACATATAATAGTAACCGTCAATACGAAACACGTTTTTAGGAGAAATTTTATTTTTTACTCTTTTTTACTCTACTGTAAAATATTATTAAAATGTTTTAAGTTCAGCTTTAGTTATTAATAACAGACGTACGCCAACAGAAGTAAAATTATGCGTTTGTAATACATATTGAAACAAAAACATCTCTAGAAATAATCATACGGAGAATTAATTTTTATACGCAGTAATCAGTTGTTACTAAAACAAAATATAGAAGAAATTTTTGACGTATCCTCACCGCATAATTAGTGGGACCGTATTAATATTTTAATGTTTTAAGGTGTTTTGTAAAAGCATTTTACATACACGCTATGTTTTCGATTTCTTACTTTGCTTAGTTTACAAATGCGAAAACAAATCTTTGCGTCCAAAAATTATACGTCTGCTTCGTTTTTAATTTTAAAAAAGTTAATGTTATTTTTTATGATACATATTGATTGTTTTTTAAACTGTTAAAAGTAAGTTTTAAAATTGATTTTAAAACTATCGTTATTATACTGATTATGAAATGATAAATATGCACGACTGCATACCAACTAGAACGGTGGTTGGCAGGTGTAAGCTGAAGTTAATAAATGTTAAGGCTGTGTTGAAATGTAGCCAGTTTGTCACAACGCAGGAGCCCTACTGGCCGCCAGCGGTGCCGCTCTGCGCTTCAGTTTGCAATGTATTTCCCGCGCACCGCTCAGCTTACTGGCACAACTTATGTGAAGTGAAGAGAGCGTTGTTGTAAAAATACCTGTGCCGCAAGTTGTTCTCTGTGAACGTGTATACGTTAATTGTTTGTTATCACATATTACAATGTCATGTTTAAAATACAGTTACCTTACGAAATAAGGTGAAGAACTACTCATTTCAATAGTGCAACCTCGCAAAGTTTTGTGAGACGACTCACATAAAAACTCCAAAAATACACATGAGACGAGAAGATTTGGATTGAAATAAGAGAAGCACTGAAATTAATACGTGGGTGAAATGTAATTTTAAGAATTTTTATTTCTGTGTACAGAGAACTGCCTGCCTCAAAAGAGGATCCCAGCTAAAGTAAACATAGGCATGACTACACAGACATGCATGTTACATTTTGCTGGGAGGTCACTTCACAAATGATGCGAGCGAAATCGCAATGTCAAACAGTTAATACGTTTAGTATGTAACAAAACACGTAGTTTTCAGTAATGTTTTGGCATAATTTAAACAAACATGCTTTTAGAATATTTATATTACAAAGCATAATCCGGCAGACGTGTTTATGAGTATGGATGAAGCACTTTTTAAACAGCTGAGAAACTACTGGACTTACAAGCTGGTTAACAACGACCTTATTTCTCCAGCTCGTGCAGTATTATTCATGTGGCGTCTATTTCCTTTCTCCACTTGGACTTCATTGTCGTCCAGTTCTTGATTAATTCGTTTGTAATCAGGATCGTGATCCCCAGCCATCTCCCGAATGAATTATGAAGAAAGCATGAAGGCTTTATTATAAGGCAAGAGTTTTCGTACTTGTCTCGATTGTTTTCGAGGAAACTCACTATTTTGCATGCAGTGTGCCAAATGCGCATTCTACACTATTCCTAGCCCTCGAAAGTCGCTTATTGTATATTTCTTGGTCAGCAGTAGGATGACGTGATGGTCGCATTAGCTACTCTTTGAAGGGATGATAATGTTAGATGTGGTAATGTTAGTTCCTGGCAATATTTGATCAGGTGGCACTCCGGACTGCTTCTCTTCCAGTGCTTTAAACAAGGTTGAAGAGTTAAATATACCGCCATCACATTGCCTTCATTTTGACCCTACCTATACTGCAATTAACGTCTAAGCATCAGCAATAGCTTGCGAAACCACTGAAAAGTATTTGAAATAGTTCAAATATAGCTAGAACCATTGTTATACGGGCAGTTAATTACACAGCGCTTACCGTCTAGTGATCCAACAAGTTGGGGAAATTCCACGTGTGAAGACAATCTTCAATGATTCCCTGCAACTATTTCTTTGTTATGGCCGGCATAAAGTTACTAACCATCTCATCCCACAAAGTCTTGCATATCTGCATTATGATGTCACTCTGTTGATTTTCCCAAGCGTAATGAGAAGGCGAGCGATCGAAATTACGCGCTTTTAGCGAGATACCTATATACCTATGAGGAAACAAATATATATATATATATATATATACACACACATATTTGATGTGTAGCATATAGATTATTATACACACACATACACACACACACACACACACACACATATATATATATATATATATATATATATATATATATATATATATATATATATATATATATATATACACGCATCTACATCTATATGATATACAGTACATACACATTACTCAGTTTCAACATACGACAGTAAGTAAAGATTTGTCGTACAAGTTAACTAATTTGTACAAATTAATGCATTTTACCATTGATTCAAGTGTATGAATTGTTTTACGAAGGTCAGCGTCATTTTATACGATGGCTGCAGTTATTAACTGTTTCTGGGATATGTTGTTATTCTACACACTCAGTGGACTAACTGTAACATAGAAATTTATTCGGCTCCACGCAATTATTACGCATTTGATTTGCCAGCAACAATTAGATTGTTAGTCTATTTTTGTACAATACTATTCAAACATAATTTATATTTATTTGTTACAGGAGACAATGTCAAAGAAAAGTGGAATGACCTAAAAGACAATTTCAGGAAATAAATAAATAGAATACATAAACCAAGTCCGGATCGACCTCTGCAGCTGCACTGCCAAAGTGTATATTTTTCGACGTGATGCTGTTTACAAGAGATACTATTTTACCAGTTACCACCAGCATATATCTATCAACATCTCAGATGTCACTTTCTGGCGAGACTTTGATTCGAGCGAACCACAACTTATCCTACTGGACGCAAACCAACAAACATTACTGACAAAGAAAACAGTTTACTTGGCACCAGTGACAGTCTGTGTACATTTCCTTCACACCCGACATCATGCATGTCTGTTCCCTCAAGCATTAACAGGAAAAGGAGTCCCTCTGTTTCTATAGATGAACGGATTTTATCCATGAAAAAAGGAAAGTAGAAGCAACTGAGGCAATGGGATGTGAAGATGTTAAAAGTCTTGACCATAATTTCTTCATTAGTCTTTTACCATACATTGAACCCCTAGATCCACTCAGGAGCGGTAAATACGGTCAGTATTACAGCAAGTTGCTCAGGAAGCTCACTCGGAACGTATTTCCCTACAATCTCAAGCTCATCAGTGTCCTCAAGTTAACATACAACAACCCCTAGACATGGATTTACATATGAGGATCCACAATTTGTCATTCCATGCACATCCAATACCGAAACAATAATGTCCTATTTGTAAGCCCGTACAAACCTTATTCGCATGTGGTAGTTTTTTAATAATTGGTTATCTGACATCGTGGTAACATCGTGTTTCAAGTAACTAAATACACGACTGCTGACGTGACTGCAGTAGAAACTTTTTCATGACTAGTAGGAAAGGAATTGTCATGGGAGAAAACTTAGTTTGAGTGACTAGGTTATTTTTAGTCTATTATAATTTCTCAATGTTACACATTCGTGTAAAATATTTCTCCATTTTTATACGTTTCTTTTGATCTACGAGCCTTGTAATGTTGTTTATTTGTGGCGGAAATATTTAAAACGTAAAATCCAGTGAGAAGCAAGTTTAACTTCCATAACCAACTGTAAATGAAAAAAATTATATTTGCTGACCGGTTTAGGTTATTTTTTTCTAACATTGTGATTGGCATTTTGTTTAAATGAGTGATTTGTAAAAGCAAGTTTATTACGAATGTAAGAAAAATTATTGGTATTATAATTTAAGCTATTTTGTTTTGTATCATTGAACATTTGTTTAATATTTAAATGCAGATGTAACTGAACCTACGGCAACTTCACTGATAGCATTCTATCTGGGCTCAATTATTGAGACTGCCGAGTACAGATAATGGCCAGGAGCACATCACTGGGCAGTGATCTCAGCAACATGCGGAATGTGTGTATATGTGTAACTACACATGAATGTATGTGGCATACTTACTATTACAATAAGGTGCTCGGCCGGGGAAACTGGCTGTCAATAGTTAGTGGTCTGTTTCATAAGACAATCACATATTCTAAACAAGATGAAAGCAAATGTTGCTATAGACATGCGATCGTACTAAACAAAAAAATGTCTGCATCTACTCTTACGTCCACGTACATTTGGTGAAATTCTCCACATTTGTCTCGCTTCATGTTGATCGGATAAACATCAAAACGTATTTTTCTTGTTTTAACGAATATTCTTGACTGAACAGAATATTGCGTGTACTTGACCTCATGGCGTACCAACTAAACACTCTCGCCTCGCTCTAGGCAGCTACCTGGACTGATCTGAGCGGCGTGTAATATGCACTGCGGCTTACGTATGGCCACCAGCAGGCAGAGCATGGTTCGTGTTTGCTCCCTGTCGTCAGAACGACGCGTCAGTAGAAAGACGTTTCGGCAAAAAAGCGAGCATGTTTCTGTTTGTTGCCCGTCAAAGCGTTTCAGATGAACCAATACAATGACGCGGTATTTTAGCGTGTCAAGAGCCGACAACGTGCGTATTTAAAATAAATATCGATAGAAACTATGCCATATTCACAGTTTCAAATGACAAAATATATTTTTAACTAATATAAAGCCTGCACATGTTATAAACAATACGTGCAAAGACAAACTTAAAGCTCAATTACTGTACACGTACCATAACTTCGCCATACAGCCATAACCTATATCTTGCCCATACTGATACCTAAGTAAGTAATACAGTTTGTATTGAATATTTTTGAAGACAAAAACAATTTGTTTTAACTGATGTATATATAGGTAAGTATTGGCGCTGTATTAGTGTACGCATGTGTTTTGTCTGTAATTGTAACATGTTAGTATAAGCAAACCGAATGAAAGTGATGTGCGGTAGAAACAAATTCCAGTATTTTAATATTCATGGCTTGAATCTGTAGTACAACACGCATAAGACAATATCATTCTCTGCTGAAAATATCCTGAGAAACCAGTGTTTATACGCAACGTAGTAACTTATAAAAACATTGCTACAGTTTGTATTGGCAATTAACCTACAACGTTGTAATTCTGAGCAGTAGGTACGTTATTCATGTTCATGCGTTGTCTTTTTTCTAGAGAGGGGAACCAATTTTAAATTTATATCGTGTATAGGGTAAAGGAGACCACAAAAAATATATATTCCTCAAATGTAAGGAAAATTTTTTTATTGACTGGAGAATAGTAATTATCGTCTTCTGTTATTTATTATAAATGCTCTGACAGAAAGTAAATTTGTCACTGTAAATCATATGTATACTTCAAAATTATAAACTACACATTAAAATGTTAATAATTATGTTGAACTTTATTTACCATGTTATATTTTACATTGCTCATATAAACATCCAAATGAAGATATAAAAAAAACTATGGTCAAGTACCGATATTTCTATTTCGACAGCAACACCACTACTATACTGACGTTTACACTGACTCATGAAATTAATATTTAAGCAAACCCCACACGACTGCCACATAATATAAGCACTTGAACACAGATTTTTCATGTTCTGTTCATACGTGTAATAAATTAAAGTGTCACTTGTGAATAAAAATACACGTTAAGTGTGTCACTTGTAAATAAAAGTACATTCTCGTTACTGCTGTATAATATTTTTGTTCATAGAGGTTTTCTATTGGCTGAAACTTGGAAGCACCGAGTCTCCAACACACAAAAATAACACGTTGCTACTGCGAATTTCGTACCAACCTCTGCATATATTCCTCTTTGGAACCGTCGTTCATTTGACGCAATAATTCTGACGGAAGCGTTATGACATGACTATTCATGCTCGCATTTTCGCGCAGCCGTCATGACAATAGCGTCGTTCTACCGACACGTTATATTCGTGATTTTCAAGTCGATGAGGCTGTTATATAAATTCTTACTAAGCGATCTCAGGATTTTCCGTAATTTGAGAATTAGGGCAGTGAAAAGACTGAAATGAGTTTTCGATTAATCCTCAATATCTGTCGAACCCTACGAGTTACACAGTTGAGTTTATATTTAGGATAATAAGTAGGCCTACTCAAATACTCATAAATAAATTTCAAGAATAATCTAAATTCTGCCTCACAGGGCTGTAACGTGGTGACACGCGTTTTTTAATTAATCGTATATTTAGTTTGGAAAAACGGTTTAAAGTCAAAATCTTCTCTTCACTTACTTATTGTATGTCTAAAACGAAATTTTAAGTTTTTCGAATTTCGACAACTTCAGAGCTGAAAAAGGTTAAAATTAGTTTTAGGTTAGCTCAAGACATCTGTCTTACAGGCTGAGATATCGAGGCGTTGCTTGTTTCAGAATGATGCTTATGTAACTACCTAAAAATCACTGTCTAAAAAAAGTTGTCTAAGCCTTTCTAACCGACGATTCGAAAAGCAAGTCTGGTGATCGAGAAATAATTTATACGGAGTCATAGTTTGAAAATATACCACTATGTCGTTTGGAATAATATTTATGTTCAGGGGTCCATGTACACATTTCTTACATTTATATTTGAACAATACCGTCGACGTAATCTCAGTACAGAATAAATCTGTGACCTCACAGAATAGTATTAGGGTTCAAAATACTCATCATGGACTGATTGTTAGTGGGCTCATACGTTTCACAATGGTTATACATCTCTAGTATTGATTAATGTACGAACACTTAACAAGAAATATAATGCTTCAAGGTTCGATAGTGTGTATTAAAGTTATTTTCACCGAAAGAAACTTTTAGTCTTTAAGCAGTCTCTAGAAAATATTTATAAATACATGTCTTGTATTTAAACAAAACTTATTATTCAACTAAACTATGAAATTTGGGATATATGTTTCACAAATATGCAATGTTCGCTGTCTCATGTTTTTATTATATCAGATTGAAAATAAATCTGGGATTTCCTAATTTTGTTAGTGGCTTGTAAAATGAATACCAGCAAATAATCAAGCTAATTAATTAAATGGAAAATTCATAACTGTACAAGCAATTCACGAAACTACATTATGTGTGTTAAAATTTTTTGAGGAAATAAAATGATAAACTCTCTGGCATTCTGTATTCGCAAGTGGATTAGGCTAGTTATAATTATTTTGTTACAAATTTTTACAGTAATTTTTGAAACGTTTGCCAAATTTTGAAACGTGGTTAATCGTTTAAATTTAAAATTTTAAGTATTATTCTTGTAAGGTTCATCTTCCACAGTTTCAAAAATAATTAACTAACTTAAGTAAAGTTTAAACAAATTTGAAATGTCTTGCTGTCATAGATGTGTGCAAAAAAGGTCCTAAATATCTAAGTGTTAGTAACAAAATTTGATGTTATTGTGAACATCTTAGTTCCAGATCAGAATGAGAATTTTGTACCAACAATAAAATGGCAAAAAATGCACAGGCCAGCTTCATCTACCAAATAAAACTGCAATAAGAACCGGAAAAGTTGTTAACAATGTTGATATGACTATAGCATCGCATTTCTTAGTCATTGTTGGAATAGTAACGAAATCGTGCACACACGGAAAGATTATAGCCGCTATGCCTAATCCACAATACATTTAAGCCTATTTTCGGTATCATGAAATGTTAGGCTATAGTTTCTGAAATTATAAAATTTGGGATGTTAGTAGCATAGAAAGATAGTACACCTAACACTCAGGGGACTTATGTGTTGTTATCTATTTAATTGAAAATATTTCAAGTGTTCCAACAAAAATTGTCACCCTTTAGAATTCTGAACTTTTCTATTTTTACTGCCTTATGGAAATATTTTGTTACTAGTTTGCTGATATTAAATGTGACAATAATACTACGTATACACAAAAAACATTCTCTGTCATACAGGCTGACGTACTTAAACAGTAACCAACATTTCAATTTTTAGCCTAATTATGTTCATGCACGCGATACAATACATGTCAAACAGCAAGTTATGAGAGGGCGGTTGCTTATGAATAAGCGTCAGTATTAAGTAATCATTTTATGTCCAATGCAGTGACAGCGAAGTGTAAGAATCCGAGATTCTAGGAAATCCTTCTGATTGTTGAAGCAGTATATCACAAACCACAAACCACACACACACCAACACAAACACCTACACACACACACACACAAACACCTACACTCACAACACACACACACACACACACACACACACACACACACATATATATATATATATATATATATATATATATATATATATAGTGAACTGGGTGTAATTCCTGAATAGCCTCACAGGCAGATTTTATGAATGTGGGGACTGTAGCAATAATATATGGGGATTGGAAAAGGGGGGGGGGGGGGGTTATCCTTTCGTGTACGTCTGTCTTCCGTTCCAGTACAATTTCGTTCTTACGTCATTCACAACAATAGGGGGTGAATGCGAGGGTATTACAGCCTTTTAACAACGAGGTATTAAGAATCGAAGAGAATGGCATGCCGTGAAGGACAACACAGCAAACATGCCCGGGCACAGACACAAACCAGGGACCTTCGCACCACAGACCGGCGCTTTAACGACAACGGTAGGGGACTGGCACCTTCATTGGCTTACAAGACATCGCTGTCAAGAGCTGAACAAATAACTCCATTTCATTCTTTCGTTTCCTTCGTATCAAGATCTGGCATTGTTTCACGACTAGAAAAGACGTGTTAGTTAGGGTGTCATATGATCTGCTGCGAGACATGTTGGTGATTGTTCGCAGCTGTACAACCTACATCTACTGCATATTAACAAATAGTATGTAAGCGAAGACGCGACATTATTAATTATGTGCAGAAAATATGCCTGTTAGGCTATCCAGGAATTATATCCAGTTCGCTATGATGGGAGGCGAGCGCACTAGCCTCTACATAACCGAGGCCGCTGTGATTATGAAACGTCAACTACGTAAGGGTCTCCTGTGATGTAATTCGTTTATCTTAACTTTCCATTTTCATAATATCAATTTTGTTAATTGAAACAACTTTTATCAACCATACTAATAATATTTTATTTTATCCTCATAAATTAAAGACATTAAATTAAGAATACATTTTAATAACTTCAAATGTTGTGTAAAATTTTTATTTCAGTACAGTTACTTTCACTTATTTACTCACGTACAAATTTGAACTTTATATGTTTATAACTTGTACCCCCTGAATTACGTTATATTTTCACATTTATTGCATCGACGTTTGTTAATTTTAAATTCTGGTTTTTACTAATTAGTTGGTCATAATATGAGGCAGTTCTCCAATGGCAGGTGATCATTTACGTGACCCATTGATATTATTTTTTTATCTCGTGCAAACTAGGGGCATCTTTCAGAACCAAACACAACTTTTGTGAAACTATTTTTTTTTTTTCACACCACGAAGTTGTACTCTCAGTGGCGTGAAATATGTGTTTAAATATGACGACACTAATTACCTATGGTGTGTACAAATTTCGTTCCACATGGATCATTACTCTTTACACCATCAGTAAATGCTTATCTCAGTGTAGAGGATAGCCAAATTTTCTATAAAAATTCATATCTTCTAGACGGTTGCAAATCTGAGTATACAAATTTGGTTTATTTGGTAGGTCTTGGGCCCCTGTGTCACCCGCCTCTTTATTGACGTCTACTCCCGGAACATCCTGTATATTTATATGTATATATATATATATATGTGTACATACATATATATGTGTGTGTGTTTCGGTGTGTTTGTGTGTGTAGGTGTGTGTATGTATGCGTGTGTAACAAAGTAGTATTCAAGCCCTTTCCAAAGATAATTTAGTATTTCTAACTTAATTTTTTTAGAACACTTATGATTGTTGGGCACTAGAACATGAAATATAATTTTTTCGTTTGCATTATTGTAGAACTGTTGCATTTTTACTTTTAATTACATTCATGAGTTCGGCTGTGCTGCTCAGTTACTGCATCTTGCCTCTGCTCTACAAGAACGAAGCGAGACTACTCCTGCCCGGGACAGACACAACTGTCACCACGATAATGTACGTTCATGTCAAGAACCTCGCTATTATTGTAATTGTGTGTGTTTCAAGATATCATATTTCGTTTGTTTATACAAACAATATTCCTTCCAAGAGAGACAATTTCGTCAAGAAATAAAAGGTTCCATCCATCAGAAACAGCCATTTTATTTTATTTAATACATTCACTTCTCATGATAAGTTTAATCTAGGATAGCCCTTTCATTATTATACTTCCAGTTATCAAAAGTAAATCTGTATTAACGTTATTTAAATACAAATGTAATCACTGACATTTCAGAGCAGTAAACTAAAGATAATGATATATATATATATATTTTTTTTTTTAACTAAAAGTTTATATTTTTGATATAATACAATAGATGTTAAACTAGACAGATGATGTCTTATGACAAAATTGTGTTAAAATTTGTTCCGTTTAAGAGGAACTATGAGAGCGCTATAAGTCTTGACAAGGAATGTTTACTTTGTGACTCAGACATAACACAGAGTGCACATAGACTGAAACCTGTCTAAACTACAAGGAAGTTCACATTTTATACGCACCACTTTAGATATTGTTTATTATTGCGTTCTTAGGGAAAATAACACATTTAAATATATATATATATATATATATATATATATATATATATATATATATATATATATATAACTGAAATACAAGTAACCGTAATAATAGTAGTAGTAGTAATAACAATAGTAATAATAAATTGTATAAATGTTACTAGAGTATAAACTTATTGTTTTAAAATGCATTCAGTTTAGATGCTTTTTAGAGAATTTCCGAAGTAAGAGTCAATGACATGGATAAAGCAGGAAACATTTAATCTGACTGTCTTCCAAGAATACAACAAAACTTATTACCTTTGTAAATGTTAAGAACCACGTATGTCCTGTGTTGCTGATGTCAACTGCCTCATCTGTTACGTCACAGGCTTCTTATTTGAATACCACTGACATGTGTTTAAATGTGTACTTTGTGATAAAATTAATCAACGCATGTTGAGTGACTTGGTTTAATGTATTACAAATAATCGTCTGGGAAATAAACGTCTGGGCATTAGACGAATTATAGCGGCAGATAAAGAGCTTAAAGAGGAATAAATGTGGGACGTGTAGCTGACCTGAAATGCTGAGATAACTAGTGAACTGTAGCCGATACATTATCTCACGTTCAGCGAGATAGTTATGTGTACGCAGTCGCCATAAAGCTGACAAGAAGCTGGTAAGTTGTGCGGCCAAGGTGTAACGACAGAATGTCAAAGCCGAGGATAATCACCGTTATCTGCATGGATGACGAACAAAGCCTCGTAGCAAACAAATACCATTATTTGTTCCATAGCAACGGTCTTGTAGATCAGAACCTCGCTGCGTGTTTGAAATTATAGTATAGTGGGAAGAAGTGTCAGGACTGCAGCAATGTTGTCAGCTCGCCTGCTTGTTCTTCCTACGTTGTTGGCTACAGTCAGTTGTTTGTCGCTGTCCAATAATACTGATGCGGATACATCGCTCCGTAGATACTTCCCAGAGGCTCACCTCTCCACTGTAAGATTATATACTGTTCTCTTCTACAACAACATTTACAACCGCAATATTATATAATTGTTTACGAACTAAGAAACTTTACTGAATTATTCGCATAGTTAATACATTTTAACGAATGTTAATTTATCATTCTGTTCTGATATATTGTTCTGTTATATGCATTTTTATTGTTTCCACGTGTGTCCATTGTATGAATGTTTCAAGAAAACACTGTTCGAAGAAGGACGAAATGGTATTCATCGGAGAAGCCGTGTTAATTATTAAAAACACTGTTTCTAAGCCATCGAACATAGCTAAAAATTGCCTTTTAAGACTGTCGTTTTTCAAACTGTAGGTACTAATAGGATGTATGTGATACTCGGAAACGTACATTGAACTATGATACAGACTTTCCACGAACCAATATTATTATATGATCACCGCTTAGAGTCTCATAGTAAGACTGGATCAGCGAGAATCTCGCATGCTAATTCAGTGCTTGACTCGTAGTGGCATTTAATGCACTATTCAAGGTCACCCTTATAGCTCCGTCACTTCGTAGCCTCCCACTCGCAGGAATGTGGCGTACTTATGAGTTCTGTTAAGATCGTGGCGGTTGTGTGGTCAGACCACACACTCCCCACCACGGTTATCCGGGTTCCATTCTCTGTTTTCACATATGAGAAAAGTGACGCACGGATTTCTCTGAGTTCTCCCATCTCCTCACCACTATCGCTTCACCATTGTAGGACAGTGCATGTCATCTCTTGTGGTTCTGTAGATACATACGTGTACCTAGTTCCTAAGTCTGCTATCAGTTGTGTGATATATCATTAGGCTCCTTTCAACGTGCGATATTCAGTTTACAGTTTCGTTATTGCTTTACTCATCGTATGTTCTCGTATTTCATATGTACGAGACTCTTCGCTCGTAGAGCAGCGTCTAGGGAGCTTGCCTCTCGAGGCGGACCGGGTTGGATTCCCGGCGGGGTCAACGAATATGTGCCAGCGATCCAAGATTTTCCGAAGCACGCTTTTCTTCCAACTTATTAAAGAGGAAATTTTAATATTAATAACTGTAGATTATAAATTAATATGCATATACGTAACGTTTTTTCGTTTCCAAAATATTCTAATGTTCTTTAACCATACAATCTAATACCGAAAGATGACAAAAAATTTATAGATTAGGTATAGATAATCACAATGCCACTTCTAATTTATTTTCCTTTTCATATTTCTAGAATATGGACTTCATAAAATTGAAGTATTATTGAAGCTATTGGTACTACTGGAATAACTTCAACAATGATGAATATGTCATAAATATATTCAAGTGGTGATCAGTATCAAGCAAACTGTGTAATAACTGATTGCAAAAATTAATCTCTATATCCTCTGAGACTTTTGTTCAGTTTTATCAGAAACAGTATTGAAATTTATCGGAAAAGAGGTTATAAAAATATTTGTTTCCCATAATTCGTCGTATAATATAGTAGTTTATACATTTACTAGCAGTGTGCCCGCCTCTTTGCTCGCGTATAACGCAGATAATAATGACATTAATTGTAAAACATCTCTGTACACCAGATAAGTAGTTTAGTCATCAACAGTTGGAATGGCAAAGCTGCTAGCTGAGCTAACTTTGCATCAGCTGTCCACGCGAAAATAAGTCCTTCAGTTTATCCCTGTCACTAACAGCGACTACGCCTGGGCGTTATTCATAGTCACAGCAAAGCTGAGGTTGTAGGGTAGTTACATTTCTTAAACGTAAGAGGATAACCGAATGAATTACGGAATTTAAATGACGTTAGGGAGTTTTGACGGCATAATGTTTCGCTGAATTATGAACGAATTTCGCGCCCCAACCTTCAGATTAGTGAGATGGTTATGTGGGCTGTTGCTGTCGATTAACTTCAGGGGATAGTTGACTGCAAAAAAAAAATTTACCACTTTTGAACGACTTCATCCAAATTGCACTAATTTCATCTGCTCTGCAGTTCTTGTGTGTCAGATTGCACGTTTGCACACTTTTTATAGTAATTTAAGCCCAAACCTCCCGAACAATAGACCGGAGCTACTAACAACAGCGCCACACTACGTCGAAATTATTAACGAAAACTAATTTTAAAAATAAATTTTTTTTTTCCTCAGCACATAGAGGTTATACAATAACACGTCTCTGTAGAATCGTAGAATGGAAAATTTGTATAATTATTTTTTCTTTGGTAGTACTTGGTTTACGGATCGTCTGCCTTGAAAGTTTACAAACTACGTTTTATTCTTTATAAATAAGTTATCTTATAAAAACTTGCATTACTTCCTTAGGTACTTACGTAAGCATTATTCTGACGAGAACACCACCTCAATATCTCTACTGGTTATGATCGGCTGATAGAAAACAAGCTTTATATCTTTCCACCCCCTTTAGGTGTCGAATTTCGAAAATCATAATTTCATATCTTAAGTATTTGTACAAGTATCCAAGTGAAGTGAAACTCACAACGATAGCCCTTTCAGTCGAAGCACAATCAATCATTCATTTTAAAAAAACGTATCACCCCTGTACAATACTGAGAGTTCGAATTTTGAAAAATCTTAAAACCTTTTTGTGGTTATTTACGTAATCATCACCCTGAAGCAAAAATAAACTGAATTTCTCGATGGGTTCGACATATATAGATGATTTATCTATAACACATTCCAGGTATTTTCACCTCCTAAAATTTTGAATTTCGGAAATCCAATGAATCACATTTTAGTCGAAATTACTTGTGTCTCTTGGACGTGAAAAATAAGACAATGGCCAGCTGGGTTCAAATTATATCAACGATTAATTGAAAATATATTTCGTCAGCTTTCGTATCTTTTAACCTCCGTAAGTATGGGATTTCGAAAATTCGTGAAATTACTTTTCAGGTACGGTATTTGAATAAGCATCAATTTTAAACAATATTATTTCGCTATGTAAAATATCAATTGGGTCGATGTGTATCGATTGTGAATCGAAAACACATTTTACCCTTTTTCACCTCATTGGGGCCGAATTCAGAAAATATATTTATACGGTGTTTTAAACATTAATGTAGGCATCAATCTATAGCACGGTCCAAGAGGAAAGGATCTTGACACTGCGTATGCTCTCCAGCAAGAGAAAGTGACCCCCTTTATTTTGCCGAGTGCTTCTAGTGATTTTGTAGAAGATTTGTCTAATTTACATCTGGCAATGTTAGAATTTTTACAATAATTTACATAAAATAATGTTAATATGGTAAACTTGTATTGTAGATATACGTATCGCATCCATATATGCATTATTATGTTTGTGGAACTGTTTATATTAGTCGTCTGAAAAAAAATAGTAGGCACTATTGTTTTAGTTAACACATTCGAACAAAATCTATTATTTCCTGCCCTACAAAATTTTATAATCCTTGCAATATGTGTCTACGTGTAAAATATTGAAAAACAACATTTTATGGTTGAAAAATGTGTTCCAATACAAAATTGCATGTACATTATCATGATTTTTAATTTTTCTTATATAATACAGGCAATTCCGATAACAACACATTTTAAGCTGTGAAAACTTTTAAAGCCAAAGGAAAAACAAGACAAATCTTCAACTAAATGACTACTACCTCTGCAACAAAAAAGGAGTCACATTTTATTCCTCAGTGTCAAGACCTTACCTTCATAGACCGTGATATAAAGTAAAAATAATTTCGATGACTCGATTGGTTACATAGATATAGAGGAATAAGACATAACACATTTAATGTATTTTTACCTCCTTAATTATAAATTTTCGAAACGGCTTGAAGACCTGTCTATGATATATGTGTATCGATAGTTAATCCGAAAGACATTTAAGGTATTTTTACCCCCTTAAATGTTGAAATACGACTAATCCTGAAATAGGCTAATATGTATTTTTAAGTGTGTCCTATTAAAGTAAAAATCACGACGATAGGCCGTCGGGTTTTAACTCTATCGATGTTTCTTTGAAAATGAATTTCACCCCTTTTCACTTCCTGAGAGGTCGAATTTTAAAAAAAAATCCATTCTTAGTGCTTGCCTACGACCTAACAAAAATTTCACGATTCTAGGTCCAGTGGTTAGGGCTACAGTTTGATATGTCAGTCAGCCAGTCAGTCAGTCAGTGAGTGAGTGTTCCAATTTATATATAGAGACGAAGAAAACGATACAGGCGTTAAAGTGACTAAAATGGCGTTATATTTAAAATATTGAACAATTAGAAATTTTGTGGTCGAATGTCGAACACAAAGCTAACACAGTTAATGTAATAAAAATAAAAATATCACCTCCTTAAAAACATATAAGTATTAATCAAATTCAGTGTTTGTAAATGTTTTCCTTTTTTTTTAATTTTTAATTTGGCATAAAAACGAGTTCAATAATTTATACTTAAAAGATGCCTGATTGTGTAATTGTAGGTTTTCAAAAGTTAAAGAACAGATCCTAATACTCAGCATTTACATGATTCTTTGTTTGATCACAATAGGCTAATGTTAAAATGTACATTGGCTTTGAAAATTAGAGAAACATAATTTTCTAAAAAAAAATTGTAACCTTGATACATAAAATGTTAAAATGCTCTTTGCGATAAAGTGTTTCTTGCTTAGAAAAATGGAGAAATTCAGAATCAAAACTATGTACAAACTATAGAACTAATTTAAACAACTGAAGACAAACATTCAAAACCAGACAAGTCCAAAATCCCGAAAATGAGTAAACTGCCCTTTCTAAATAAATAATATGTGTTACATACAAGTATTAACTCAGACTCCATTAAACACATGTCTTGTTGAAATGGGTATGTTTATTCTCTGTTAGTGCTATAAAATATAAAGTTTATTCACTTTTTCTACAGGTAGGTAAGGTGGACATGTCTGGTTTTGAAAGTTTGCACCTCAACTGTAGTTAGTAACAGTGACTTCAAGTTTCTCTTGATAGAATTTACTTCAAAAATATTAAAATTAATTTAAAATCGAATACATTTGCTGATATCGAAGAATATGCGTATGACTAACATTGTTACGATGGATAGGCTTGTGGAATTAGTCATGGATATGCTTCAGAATGTTATTTATTTCTAAATTTTTAACTTTTAGTACTTTGCTATTACTGATTAAGATTGACTTAAATTGTTAAGTATAGCTAATATTTCAATTATAATATCGTTATCTTCCATAGCGCAAATTTATTTGTTATGTATATTTTTAATTATTTTTTGAGACTGAAATATTTGGGATGAAATTGGGTAATAATAATGGTTGAATGCAAGGCGTTTAATGATGAAATAAATTTCCATGCAAAAATTTAAATAGTTTTAAGAGTTAGTTGAAGTGACAAACTAGATGCATTTGGGATACGAAGTTGGTAAGCATGATCTGTCATAACAGGCGGCTTCTTGACTAACGTTGTTTGCGTTGTGTTGTGTTTCTTTAAATACTTCCATTTCATGTTTCGTTGATGCTTTTGGTGCGCTGGGACGATTGCAACTCAGCTTTTCAATGATAAAGTTACTGTAACCTAAATGAATGGCCGTTGTTTTTTAAGTGTTCAAGTTCTCACGGCGGTGATTTGAAATCAGTACAGTGCCGTGAGTATTAAAAGTGATTTGAAAGTTTGCCTTTGCGCATGTCTGGATGTAATTGTTAATTTGACATAAAGTGCATAAAATACCAAATAAATTAAGACACTCTGCATTTGAACATTAGTAAAGAATACCACACATAAAGTTTACATTTCCGCCTTATCGTGTCACTTTTTGATATACTTCACTTCAGTGCATACTTAGTTGTTATCGTAACTGTCGCTTACATCAACAGTGTTCGTACAGAAGTAAACTGTTCACATTTAAGAACTGCACACACTTTTTTGAAAAATTATTTTATTAAAATTTTAGAATTGGTTATTAGTATTTATTTCTGAAACTGCGTTTAAAACGTTTTTAAAAAATTTGTATTGCCGATGTTTCTATTAAACCTAAATCTAGAATAGAATTGCGGAAAAATTACGGTAATATTTACGCCGATTTAAGTCAATAGATTCCCAAAAATTATTGTTATTATTATATTTTTAAGTTTTAAAATAAGTTAACTAAATGATAATGACCACTAAAATTGGCGGGTCAGTTGCCAGGGGAAACCAAAGATGTATAGAGATCACCAGACCAGCCGACGCTCTGGCACCAACGTAAACTATTACATGTAGTGTTTGGTTACATTCTCTCTCATCCCCATCACTACTGCAATCACCTGGAATATGAGGAAACTAAATATTCAACATATCAGATAAGTCCATTTACAGTTAGTGTGTGCTATTCTTCTTAACTTCAACACGCGAAGTTTTTGTATGAATTACCTCTAATATAATTATATCTTTGGATAACATGCTCTAACATAACTAAGTAATTTTTTTTACTTGTGTGCTTGTACATTGTTTACTGAACAAATATCAACTTCATTGTTATTATTTGCTAACCATCTGGCAACAAACACCCTATAATCGTTAAAAGAAAATAATAAAATATTTTTTTTTAATTCCTGTTTCGTTTGGTTTCTTTTAAACAAACAATTTGAAAATTCATATTAAATTTACGCTATCGAAACACTCACTACAACCACATTATTGCAAGTCAATAGACAGCCAATACCACCTCAAAACTAGCCTCATTAGTGGACAAGCGGTCATCATAATCACAATGACAAATCTATTATAAACGATTCCTTTCATTCATAGGTAGGGAAATGAATATTTCGCGAGTTCAACGACATGCGTGTTGGAATCCATTGTAATACTCATACACAAGCCCCGACCATTTGTCCACTAGCTGCTACTACTGGAACAACACACAATGAACTAATACACGGGCTCGAGTATGCATAGGACAGTGGATTATAACACGTCGGTCATTGAACTAGCACTGTTAGTAAGTTTCGGCTAAATATTTCTAATCATATTTTTGCCATCAAATGCATGCTATTGTTTCAGTATGTTGCCCTGTCAAAAGTATCTACCTTTCATATGATATTAACACCAAATTTGTAAGCAAATACAATCTTCAATAGTATCAGTCACAACACATATATGCTTGTGGTCTTGATGGCTTCAATATGAACCAGGCCCGTAGACAAGTGATTCATCTTCATATATCTGTGGACCAGCATGCAGAGTTCTTATGAGTATTTTATTACTAGCGATGTGTAACAGTTGGTCGGTTACCTTTAAGAATGATTGTGATTATTTAATTAGTAGGTTATAATTAGCAGAAGACACTAGTAACAGCAGTAAGTTAAGTGTAAGGCAAACATATGAGGTGTGTACTGATGTCAGATGTGGTGTGTGGTGATACCAAAAGATGTGCTGCTGCCAGTACAATGTGTTCCACATGTGGCCAAATACTGCTACAGGTTTAACTATATAAATAGAAGGGATTTGATGTGGTACGTCACAAACATAAGGAAAAGGACTATATCAGCTTTTAAAGGTGAAGTCCGAAAAGCACATCTAGAGGGCTGTTATATAGAGTAATTGCGTTAGAGGTACAACATCTGGTATGTAAAGTAAGTAACCAGAAATCTGTAAAAAAAACTGATTTATGTTACATCGTGCACACATCGCGTGCAAACACCCTGCTGTAGCAAACAACTATTACTGTGACAGAAAAAGAGACGTTTGTTAACACAGTAATTAAGTTGTATCGTGATTTGACTAAAAGGAATTCTAGGAAATACAATTTTCGTGTAAAATACACCCAAGTGACCTAGTAGGCACTCATCAGCATACCATGGGCTTCTACTGTACGTAATATTTGTAAAGTATCGTGGGTATCGCATGTGAAATCACTTATTTCTCATAAGCAAACGCCCGGGAAAACCAGATCATACGATTGTGAAACATGTTGTATACGTGATATGTTGGGGTACCAGGAGATATGGCGGTGCTAGCAGACGTAGTGTGTATGTGAGGTGATGGCATGTGGTAATGATAGTGGTGATGGTTACAGCCAGAACTAGTGTCACTGCGTGGCTATCCTGCAGAGTCGCATACAGTGGTCACACAGGACGGCTACATACTCACCATACACCGCATACCACATGGCAAGACTGGTCCTTCTGGCAACAGAGAAGTAGTCTTCGTGCAGCATGGACTTCTATGCAGCTCTGCTGTCTGGGTGCTCTCAGAGAATCGGAAGGCCCTAGGTAAGACTCAGCTATATATTCATCATACACTACATTCCACCTGACAAAGTTGGTACTTCTGACAATAGATACATAGTCTTCGTGCAGCATGAACTAATATGCAGCTCTGCTGTCTGGGTGTTCTCAAGCATCAGAAGGCCCTAGGTAAGACTCAGCTATATATTCATCATACACTACATTCCACCTGACAAAGTTGGTACTTCTGACAATAGAGACATAGTCTTCGTGCAGCATGAACTAATATGCAGCTCTGCTGTCTGGGTGCTCTCAGAGACTCGGAAGGCCCTAGGTAAGACTCAGCTATATATTCATCATACACTACATTCCACCTGACAAAGTTGGTACTTCTGACAATAGAGACGTTGTCTTCGAACAACATGAACTAATATGCAGCTCTGGTGACTGGGTGCTCTCAAGGACTAGCAAGGGACTAGGTACGACTAGCTATACTGAAGCAACCAGGAGGCCAAAGGCAACCCGGCAGGAAGTCTCTAAGTGGAGAGATTACATAGGACAAAATTCAAAAATTAAAATTAAGAAAAAATTTATTTTTAAACTTGCAATGTGAATTTAAAAATCACAGTCACATTTAAATCAAAGGGAGGAAACCAGCCAATCGATAAACTCTGTCCCTCTGTCACAACAATATGTGATAACTGGGCAAAAATTAAATGAATAGATTCTTTCTCGCCTAATGACATTGATAGTGTGCCACACGATGGATACTATTCATTAATGAAATCAGTAACATTATTTATGTAACTTAATCAATTATTGCACCATGCTCTTAGGACATAACACCGCCCATAAGTTCCCCCTAAATGTATCCCAATAAAACCCTGCTTCACTGCTTATAGCAATGCCTCGGAAGTTATATCGGAACAAAGAGGAAATAGAATCTGAAGTACTTATTCTTATTTACCAACATATTGCTCCTCTTTAATCATTCAAAGATCTTGACAAATTCAAACAGAGAGTCAGTATCAAAGGATTTCAACCTGGGTATTTCTTTATGTGGTGGGAGTGTTTTGATTAAATGTTTCTAAATGAATGGTGCTGTTACATGACCACTCTCATGATCCTCGCCTTCATCATTTCCTTCAGTGGCCCCTTTTTCTTTCTAATTATATCAAATAACATTTTCTGCAACATTTACATGCTCGTTGCTTTGTGGAAGTCACTCCAGCCACTTGGAGATTCACAAGTAAAGCTAGTATATCCAGGTTATACAGCCAGCTGGTGGCCAATTTAAGCGGTCATAATATCAATATTTAAGTATAAATACCAGTAAACTAACCATGCTACTTCATACACAAAACATGGTAAACAATGGTCAGAATACACACACTATTCATACTGAAAAGGCGAGGATGTAATCCCTACTAATTTCAGTGCACAAAAATCATGCTAAACCGAAATTAATATTTCGGCCACAAATGTTATAGCAGAGTGGTGCAAATCTCCGATTGTAAAGATCTGAGGGCCAAATGCAACTCCGCAAGACATCACAAGGAGGAGAGGCTACACAGGGCACAATTCAAAATTTAAAAAAAAAATAATTATTATGTTTTTTGAACTTGCGATCTTAAAAACAAAACCACAGTCGAATCGCACATTTAAATAAAGGATCGAAACAGCTAAATCATTAACTGTGTCATACTGCCACAACAATTCTTAAACAAGTGCAATGTACAAATATAAACAAGTTAAAACACCTTCAAATGCAAAGTGGTAACAAAAGTTTAACAATTTGGTATCATTCAAACGTCAGACTTAATGTCCACACGTAACAATTTGCTGCTTAGTATCAATGTAGCGAATTCTACTCATGCTTAGTAACCATTACGTTAAGTAATTTCATTTAGCTTATAAAGTTCCAATGAATAAAGTTGTAAATGCTTCGACACTGAAACAAGCAGAGTACGATATCATCACAACCACAAAAAAATTGAAAAAGATTCTCCCCTTGACATGAATTGCCAATGTCTTACTATTTCATAAAAATGAACAATATTTAGGCAAATATAAATAAAATGTTGACAACCAATTGTCGGTTTCAAATATTGTTCAATACGCAAATTTACAAGTATGCCAATAATCTTCACTTTAAATCTTTACCAAAAAGTTTGAGAATGACAAAAAAAAACTATTTACAATTACATCTAACTTAATGGTAAATCCTGCATGTCATTAAGTCATAACTTCATGTTCGCAATACCATAACCTAACAGAAACTCTTAAAATAACGTTGTAGGATAAAATAACTGAAGAACTCTTACAATGGAGCCTTTAGGAGAGCTCAGATCAGCTACGTGTGCGCGATACTCGTCAGAAAGTTGGCGATGTGTCATATGTTTGGAGTTAATCTTCTTTCATTCTCGTACAAAAGTAAAAATTTATATACATATACATGTCGAACTCCGGCGAGATCAGTAAAAAAAATCAGCTCTATGCCGCCGAAGAAATTGTTAATTACATAACTGTTAATCTTCATGCCCAAAAATGCGAAGATCAACCGCAAACAAACCATATACTATACGCCGACGTTTTCACAGATATGCATTCCACTTGCAGAAGAAAATCTCCAGGCATATTCTGCTGTTATCCGAAGTCCCACAGAAAAATTACGACTTACACAAATCTACAATAGTTTCTACCGAACAAGCACAACATAATCCTACATTAACTTCTTCAACAAGTCTATAATTTTCATACAGCTTGTTTATAAAACCAGCCAAAAAAAATGGGAAATGCCTGCTGTTGCGCCCTTTAAGAATGTTAACAATTTTTCCATCTCGTAATCAGCAGCTTCGGCTAAAGTTACTTTTACAAAGACGGACTTTGAACCAGTGTATCTAACGGAATCCCTCTTGTAGTCCTGAAGCGATAAGCCCTTGCACTTTGTCCCACAAATGCAACATTATCCTCGGCGAAACTCAAAAGAAAGATAACAATTGCAGCAACGCAAAAGTCAATTACTTCTTCGTTAAACAATGCTCGACCAAGTATCTCACGAGCAGACATTTCCGCAACATCTTATAATACTTCATAGTCAAATTATGTTTTTGTCAGAAAACCATAATCCCTGACGACTTCATAGAACTAATGCACGACAGAGTTCAACTTTTCTCCTATAACTAGCTATTACAGT
Organism: Medauroidea extradentata; assembly: GCA_003012365.1. Lineage (NCBI taxonomy): Eukaryota > Metazoa > Arthropoda > Insecta > Phasmatodea > Phasmatidae > Medauroidea > Medauroidea extradentata. The sequence goes on from PNEQ01004825.1 coordinate 45,493, forward strand.
GGTACAAATGTGTGTTACTTTTTCCTTAAGGAACACACACTAGATTATAATATTGAGTAGAACAAATTCAATTCTCTGTCAGAAAACCAAAATCCCTGATGACTTTGTAGAAATACTGTAAGGCAGAATATTGAGTAGAACAAATTCAATTCTCTTTCAGAAAACCAAAATCCCTGATGACTTTATAGAAATACTGTAAGGCAGAATATTGAGTAGAACAAATTCAATTCTCTGTCAGAAAACCAAAATCCCTGATGACTTTATAGAAATAATGTAAGGCAGAATATTGAGTAGAACAAATTCAATTCTCTGTCAGAAAACCAAAATCCCTGATGATATTATAGAAATAATGTAAGGCAGAATATTGAGTAGAACAAATTCAATTCTCTGTCAGAAAACCAAAATCCCTGATGACTTTATAGAAATACTGTAAGGCAGAATATTGAGTAGAACAAATTCAATTCTCTGTCAGAAAACCAAAATCCCTGATGACTTTATAGAAATAATGTAAGGCAGAATATTGAGTAGAACAAATTCAATTCTCTGTCAGAAAACCAAAATCCCTGATGGCTTTATAGAAATAATGTAAGGCAGAAACCAACTTCACTTCTACGTAAACTAGCTATTGGAGCAGTGCCAAAGTCAAACAATTTTCCATAAGCAACACACGACCAAGTTCCTCGCGAGCCTACATTACATGCCAGGTTATAATAACGTGTACAACATAGTTAAGTGTTTATCAGAAAACCATAATCCCTGACGACTTCATAGAACTAACGCAGGACACAGCGCAACTTGCGCTGTTACTACGCTCCGCTTGCCAACCATGCACCACAGTGCGCTGCCTGGCACTCGGCCACTTCACCTGCCCTTACAACCTTCCACCCAACAGAACCTGCACATCGCGAAATACACCATGCCATACTACCGTGCAGCCACATAATGTAGACATAATTATACACCTTCCATAGCACACTACCTGTACAAGCAAAGTCGCGTTGCCTGGAAATCATGTGACAAACCACAACCACAACTTAGGTCATCACAACCTACCCTTCAGAATGGCCCCTATCCCAGAAATTCACGAACTGATTCTGTAAATATCTTGTTCAGTAGGAAGAAATGAACCACTGAGGCTAAATCGCTGCTCACAAATAAACCAAATACATAAATGCAAAACTCTCGAATAACTTCAAACCTTCCCAATAAGCCCTAGATGTTAACCATAGAAACAAATATCAATGAGCAAAAGACAAGAGGTGAAAATAGGAAAGAAGTTAAGCCTCATTGACACACTCATCCCATTGACTTACAATTAATCAACCTTATGCTACGTGAGAATTTAGAGCTGCATTATGGGTCTTTATCAAAATATTTAATCTTGGGTTACCAACACCTACACTGACAGGAGTAGAAAACGACATGATTATGTGTGGTCTATTAAAAGCCAAAGAAATTTTAGCTGACACAAAATCTGCATTTTTATTTTCCATTCTTTAATGAATACAACAAGGTCCCCTACTTTATAGGAGCATACAGTAGGATGTTGGCTGTTTTTACGTAGTACTATTTTATCCGTTTTTAAGAACGAATTGTAGGATTCCCTCAATATGAAGGTGAAAACTATACTCGAACCATCCCCCAAACGAACTGTGTCGATCCCCCACGTAGCTATTAATGGGTTAGGAACCTCTCTGACAAACATAATTAAACCTGACGAATTCCCAGTGACAATATGCAGGACAATATTCTATGCAACATTTTGAAGCGTAACATTCCCATCCCATTATTGTTGATTTTCACAGTGGTAAATGTTAAGGGACACTTCCACTGACTTATTGAGAGGATATCTTAGCTAAATTTGAGCAAGGCTAATATGGACTTGTAATGACCAACTGTAACCCTAAACCAGGACTTACAATTATACGTCTCGCCCGTCAGTCAACCATCCGTCCGTCAGTCACGTGACCTTCAGCCAATCAGAAGGCTCCAATATTTCCATCCGTCCATCCGTAGGAGCTTCGCAAGCTTAAACTTTTGATGGGCGACGGATAAAAACACAGCCTTCTAAATATTGCGGTGATTGTTCCAAATGTTTCATATTAATAAGATGGCTGTGAGGATTGTTTTATTTCATATTTTTATTGCTTAGTACTGCAAATTCATTATTTTAAGATATGACAATCAATTTTGGAACTCGGAAGACATTAAAATATTAAGATACATTTCTTATTTACATAATAATTACTCAAATTAAAACGTAAATAAGTTTATATGTAAATGTTACGCTCGCAAAATTTATGTTTGATGAAAAACAAAGCTTGCACTTATTAGCAGCCATAGACTAATAAATAAATCCGTAAAAGTAAGAAAACTGTTGAGGATAATTTTTTATGTCCCACAGGAGTTTTCTCTGTGTAAATTGGTACATTGCACGTGGAAGGAATAACGATGGACGGAAGATGGATTGTTGTAAGTCACTAGCTATGTAGACGGACTGTTGCGGTGCGGACGGGTGGACGACCGACGGAAGCGACAGATTATTGTAAGTCCGCCTTAACTAGAACGAAAGTCACGAATTAGTTTTCCAGAGAAATATGAAGTGTTATCACACGCAATCGATTCTGGACAACAAAACATCTTAAAAGCAATAGTTTTCATTGTAGTTTAAATTTCTTGAAGTGGTTCCGCAAAAACCATTTATCATGATCAACAAAGCTGTGTTTCTCTTACTAGATCTCAGCAATGGTCCCAACACACCCATAAATGATTTTACAGAATAATGCCCAACCTTGGTATTGAGAGGCTGTTTCGAGCACTGACTCTCGTTACATGACTCAGAATAGGTTTATATGTCCTACCGCATTCCTGGTCAAAAGAAAAATCTAGTTACATCTTTAATTCAGTTTTTCTGATACCCAACTGTGTCCCTGAAGGTGACTTTTGAAAGTACCTTAACAGCTTTGTCCTGATTGCCATGGTAACCCACACCCTCTTCTTTACCTGCTTGTTTACTAAACCGATTTTTTTTTTTACGAACGTAAGCTTTCCACCATTATCAGCTTTTGTATCTTTCTTGGGTTGAATTCAGTCTGGGATTTCTTCTTGAATAGCTTAATGTTAACAAAGCACTGATGAATTAGGTGTAACACTTGGTAACCTTCCATACACTCTGCTCATTCCTCCCCACCACCCTAAAATTTCAAGGGATTGTACACTCATGACAGAATATCAGCAACAGCATTCATAGTCCTTACCTAAGACATGCATTACCTTAAACCTGAAATGGGTTAGCTGTTTGATCCATCGTCCAACTTTTGCCAACAGTTTTGGGGTTTGCGAAAGTAACCAGATTTGGGCTTGATTCTCAGTACGCATATCAAATTCTGCATGTCCCAAATAACAACAAAACTTTTCAACTCCAATAACACTTGCTAGAGCTTCTTTTTCATAAGTACTATAACCGTGCTTGGTATATTAATGTGATCTACTAGCGTAGGCTATGGGTTTCCTAGCACTTTCCTCACCCTGGAACAATATGGCACCAACAACCAAACTGCTTGCATCAACCTGCAAAACGAAACTGTGACTAAAATCTGGTTAATGCAAAACAGGTGAATGCGAAATCAGATACTTGAGTTGTTCAAAGCTATTGTCGTGACTGATCCCCCTGACAATAGGGACGTAGTGCTGACGGAGCATGGACTTCTCTGCAACTCTACTCTGTCTGGGTGCTCTCAGAGACACACAAGGTTCTAGGTAAACCTCAGCTATGTGCTCACCATACATCACATACTACACAACATGGCTGGTTCCTCTGACATCAGACATCAGAGACGTATTCCCAGTGTACCATGGACTTCTTTGCAACTCTACTCTGTCTGCGTGCTCTCATGGACTAACATGCTCTTGGTAAAACTCAGCTACATACCCACCATACATCGAATTCCACACGGCCAGGCTTGTACTTCTGACAACAGAGACATGCTCCTTGTGTGCAGCATTGACATCTTGCAGCTCGCAAATCCTTGGTTAAGATACAACTACACATTTTACCTCGACATCATGAATGCTAGCTTCTTTCCATCATGTGGTAAGGGGAAAAAATATTGGTTCCAATACTATACGAGTCATCTCTTTTTATTTATTTATTTACAATGCCACTGTACGTAAAATCTAAACTTTTACTTGTCAAGAATGGAGTGTTAGTCACTGGACTCGCAACCATAACGACAAGGAAATAATTTTTGATCTGGACAACAAAAATTTTGTTTGCAATGCCTTATTTTCATAAATCAAAACAGGCAGTAGTTGGGATGTTTTATTGCAACACATACCATCTTTCAATTCTCCCTTTATTTCTGATTTTCCGTGCTACCCTCCCATCTAGAACTAATATACTGCGAAAGATATATTACCAGAGTATGTTGTCATCAATATGTGATTTATTTTATTATAAACATACCTGAATAAGGAATTGAGGCCTAAATTCTAAAACATTCTGACTGCAGGAAACTTCGAAATGGAGTTATGAGCAAGGTCGGGCTAGAAACGTGAAAGGACATGATTATGAAACAAAAAATTGGCAAAATAATTTTCGATCTTGTAGTTAAACTTATCTGTGAAGTCATCTGAATCTGAAACTGTGTCATATCCATGGACTAAGCAAAATTTGGAATTCCGCTTGTGTACTGGATTTAGCAAGGTGATCAATCCAATAGAAGATGCGAGAGGATAGAATGCTGCAGTAGTCGCAGGGGATTGATTTAAAAGCTCTCGACTATGTGGCATCACGGAACATTGCAATAATTATAATCGATACAAAATCACGTTTTATTTACTGTATTCATTCTGCCTCTAACTCTGTCAAACAAAGCAATAGTTCATAGTAAACATAGGATAGTTTTCTACTTGTCGTCTAGTAAATCCGATTTTTATATGTGTTGAATAAGTAAGTGAAATGAAACGTCATGAAAGGACATATGAGTCATATTAAAAATGAAAGCAAGACGCGTTGGCGCTCATTCGACCTACCCCTGTGCCACTCTGTGAGCCAAAGTATTCTGAGAACTCTAATTCATGATGTTCAAGTTACACTAATTGTTTGAAAGATCCAGTAAATAAATGAGAAACTGCAGTTTGTTGGAAAGATTTTTCTGGCCTTTATGGGAACTGGGTTATTAAGGATTGAGAGGCTAGCAAATGTGGCACACTCACTCATATATCGCCCGCAAATTAACAGAAGGAAACTATTGAATAGTCTTAATTCCATTAAGAAAATCAAGCACTCAGTATTGAGACGCACATTCTCTAAAAAATTCTTTCGCGTCATGGAAGTAATAAAAGCAGATAGAAAGAGGATCCTTAGTCTAGAACTAAGCGTAATAAAAATGTACAAGTTATTTTTGAAAATCCACGCTCTTGAAACTTATCTGTTTTTTGTGAAGAAAAATTGCTACATTAAAAAGTTTACGTTGCATTACCCGTGTACAAATTTCATTACAGTGATCTTTGAACGAGTTCTGCAATGGGTTATTATTACAAATGGACATACACCATTCAATGTGTAATGCTACCCCATGGAGGATTCATTCATTTTGTAATACTAACCAACGGAGGTTTCTTTCCTTTTGTGATACTAACCCATGGAGGATTCATTCATTTTGCAATACTAACCCATGGAGGATTCATTCATTTTGTAACACCAACCCATGGAGGATTCATTCAGTTTGTAATACTTACCCATGGAGGATTCATTCAAATATCACACAAGTGCCCAGTACGGGCTTGGTATACATTTCGCTTTCAACGCAGTGTGTCCACAAAAACGGTACAGTTTGAAATTTCGTTACAACTATTTTAAATACCATTTCAACCACAGCTTTGGTAAGTCCAGAACCAGCGTGTGTTCTGCATATGAAGATTTAGAATTGAATATATCAAGGGAAATAAATAAAAAAAGAGGCATTTAGTAAAAACGTACTTTAAAATACATAAATGGAGGGCAATGGAATTTTTTCAAGCATAAAAATATGTGCACAGACGCGCTGAAATGAAGCACATGGAGTGTCTAGTACGATACTAACTGAATTTAAATTTGCAAAGGTCGTAAGTCGTTTATATTTTTGTAATGCATACTTTTACAACAATACAACTATAAACTAAGTAATTGTACTTTGGATGTAACTTTTATGTCAACATCCCCAAATACCAAAACAGTGGTATGTCGTAATGCCTTCAAATGTAAATTATTTTCCATTAGAGTATTGCTTATGTTATGATATAGCTGTTTATGTAGCAAAATTAACTTAATGTTTTAATAAACTAATAACGATTTGTGTTATTCAGATAATAGGGTTTTCGGAAATGTTCCTTCTCCCGTACCATGCATGACTACACATCACACAAGTGCTATTAATAGCATTGTTATTATTGATGTCGATAATTCTTAAGACATAAGTACTCTATCGACCAAATAAATATGAAATGCTTAGAAATAAACCGTTGTGTTGCAATGTAACCACGGCATGTGTACTTTGCCTCGCCTATAAATCGTAAATATGAAACGTTTTTAACCCAACATCAACTGCATAAAGTCCAAAATTAAGATTTGAGTAACGAATGTTTTTACCAATCACAGTGAATAAACAGTCCGCTACTTGGTCTGACTTGATGACTTTTGCCAACCGGTCTTTTCATCTGAATACTTCTCTGGAATGATTCAGTAATATCGCACATACCTCATAGTTGAAAGATATCAGTTCGGACTCGTATGTCAACAACAACGCGGCCTTCTCAATGTTCTTCTGGTTCTGATATTTCTAACATGTCTGTTCTCAGCTCGTACCGTACGACGACGCGGTCAGACCATTCACCTCCCACCCAGACGATCCGGGTTCGATTCTCGGCGGGGTCGGTCGCATCATGCCACCCCTCACTTTCTCTAAGTACCTCGATGTGGAGCGCTCACCACCTCTCTCACGTCCCTTACAAGGCAATTACTTTTGTCTCTCTAGTGTGTAGTCTTATTGCTATTCTAGACGTTAAAGGTTATTGCAACTACTGTTACGGACATCAATAGTCATGGAATGCACTGCTTCCAAAAACATCCAGTTTCAGTCATAGTTTCAGCCTATTTTTGCCGCTTTTTGTTAGTCCATTTGTCACCGAATTGTTCAGAATATGGCTGTAAGTAACATATACAGCTAAAACTTTGTCTCAGTAATATTAGTATTTATGTCTGAAATATATTGATGTGACTATATCTTCGGCAAATTTGTGTGCATGATTCCCAATTACCATTCGGATAGCCATTCTTATAATTATGTGAAAATAAACATATTTTACAAACCTAATAGCAAACAATGAAACTCTTAAATTGTACTGACTATTAAATTAACCTGTCTTAAGAGTTGTAATGGCAATTTTTGTGAACAACTAATAAAAAAATCTTTGATTTAGTGTCATTTCGTCTACAATTCCTCATGGAATCTTGTGAAAGAAATACAAAAGTACAGCATGACTCCTTTTAACACTAGTAACAATACACTAATGTCTCATTTCTTGTATAACATGCTGATGTTAGTTCAGTTTACTCTGTTACTCTATCCGCCAATGCTGTCGGCGAAATACACACAAATAGTAGACTCGTTGCAAACGTATTGTATAATCTGTACATAATTAGTTTGTTATCTTTTGCATCACTGTGATCAGTAACTGTTATACATATGACTTGTTCGTAAACGTTGGAACGACATGTTAAGTTGGCACAGCTGTAACCTGAGACAGCTTACTATTGCTTGTAGGCTTCGTATTGGCGGACGCAGGCTACGATGTGTGGCTGGGCAACTACAGAGGAAACATCTACTCCAACAAGCATACCACGCTCAAGAACACAGACAGCCGCTACTGGCAGTTCAGGTTAGCCACTTGATACATAACGTAGCTTTATTAAACTAACTCCTGATTGCCATGAGGCATGCACACATTAAAAAACTGATTTAATAGAAATAACTTCTATGTGACCAGAACATTTATTTCACTTCATAAAATATATGTGATTCTGATACGTAAAATATTTTACCAAAATATTTATAGAAAAATTTTAATTGATTATTTACATTTTAATCTGGAGTCTTTGTTTTGATTACATTATAACTTTTGAGTAAATTTTCTGACTTTGTACTGAGTATTCAAATGTTTGTTTGTTGATTTTAATTTGTAAAGACATAAATAATTAGTCTGAATAAAAGTAGCTATCGGGGAATTTCCGTAGCAATTATTTACTGGTTATTATTAGAAAAGTATACATGCTAATCGTAATGAGAGACAAACTGCATGAAACAAAGCTCCAGAACACCTTTGTATGTTACTAAGGGAACTGCATAATTTCAATGTCTTCTTTTGTGCTAGTTAATTTAAGAATTGAAAAACAAAATAAAGGCGTACACGAAACGTGTGTTGATGTTGTAGACAGCACATAGAGATAAATTATTTCAAACGAATCAGTTGCCAGAGGAACTGTTGTGAAATAAATAATTATTGTAAGACAGAGTGAATAACAAATTTATATTTAATTAATTCTTAGCTATATTTAACTATAGAAACCACACATGAGAATACAAATACACATTTATGGTGCATATAGCACATAAAGCATTTTAAAACAATTATTTGTTTTTAAACATGACAACGTAAAACCCTATAATTCGTTCCCTCGAGTGCACCTGGACAGGTTGAACTAAAACTGCAATGTATAAAATGTTCTGTAAGTCGGCTGATAACATAACATTACAGAAAAGTAAGCTCATCACAACGTGCCGCGGTAGTCGATGTGGTCGACCTCTTACCAAGGCGATCCGGGTCCGGAACTGGACGATTAACGTGTGAGAAACGTGGCGTTGCGTCGGCCGGTAGGTTTTCTCGGAGCACTCCTGTTTCGTCGCCCTTGCATTCCGTCGCTGCTCCATACTAATCTCACATCATCCATTCTTCGGCCCGGCGGGCAACAGGCTTGGCTCGCTAGTCAAGTAGCGGTCCAATCCCTGCTTTCTCCCCCTCCCCCCTCCCTAAGGCACTGTGGACAGTGCACTTGCAACTAAAGGTAACATTTAAATTATTTATTAATGTTGATACCATACATATGGAACGGAATTCCTCCACTGCAACCAAATGGCAAATTAAGTTGAGCATTAATAAATGAACTTGTCAAAGTCGTTAAACGAGGACGAAGTAGGGAAACATACCAAGAAGAATAGACTGACGATCACGTATACGTCACAAACTCACTTCCACACTTCAAAATAAAAGGCTATGAACGACATGACCTTAAGGAAAGACAAAACACAAGGATGCTATGTTCCATAAGAAGTTGCCTGTAACATTGGAACGAAGCAGAAGTATGTGGTGTTTATGTTCGTCATAACTCGTGATATCTGCTAGAAGACTAGACTTCTCTCAACTGTCCGCTCTCTCTACGTCTCTTGTTGACAGACGACGTGGTTGCATGTCACAGAGTAAACTTCTGTTCAATAATTGTAAGTTTGACAGTAGATTGCTCGAGTATGTATGGAGCAGTGCAGTCTAGTCAGTCAGCAGCCCAGTCCTGTCACACTCTACAGTGTATAGCGACAAAGCCCTGGAAGTATGCATAGCGCTATCATGCGAGGACAAATGTGTTCACAGTTCGCTGGTCGCTCATACACAGCGCAGGCAGGTACCCAAAGCGTTATGACGCGAGAATTCTAGTATCACACTACTACGAATAAATACAACAAATTAAATTACAAATTGCTAAATCTTTTTAAATCGACACGGTTCTCTATTAAGACCTCAAAACGTTAATTGTATATTTTGTTCTGAATTATGTTTTTCTAAAAACATGTTAATATTCTTTACAAACTTATTATCTTTTGACATTTCAATTCATTGTCTTTTTTGCGATTTACTGTAGTCACTGATCAATCATTTATACAGACGATTTCAAATGACAAACTAACAAGCCATATTTCATTTAGTCTCATTTATAACTATCCCACCATTTTCCCCTCTCCCTCACCCCACACACACAGACACACACAAACGAACACAGACACACTAGCATATGCACAAATATATACAACGATATCCTAAAGATTACCGACAAACTGAAACCACGGGTCGGGGGCACCACGCCAAGTCAGAAAAATATAGGAACCTTGGGTTTCCGAAGTACCGTTCCCAAACTATGGCCAAAATACTGCAGCCAATTAGAAGTGAGCGCGCGAACTGTGAATCGTGCTATGGGAAGCGTTGTTGCGAGATCGTCTATATCTACTGCGGTCGTAGGCAAAGTCGAACCAAGTGGGAAGCGTCCCATAATGCCATAGTGCCACTGCAGACAGCCGGAGGTATAACTTATGTTCGTATTCCTCTGGTGAGCGTGGTCCACTCCTGGTCCGGAGACCTCGGTTCAAACCATGTACACGACACCTTTGTTCTGTTTTGTATTACTGACTGGCTAGTTTTAAAATCCGCCTCAGAAATAATAATCTGTTAAACACGCATGTTCATTTTAAGTTTACAAAAGCTACATTGTATCCTCATTAAAAAATAAATAATGAAACATTAAAATAAAGCCTTGTCTTCATATTCGCCATAGCTGGTATACTTTTCTTAAAAAAAAAAGTTTTGATGTTGAGGAGATTGCATAAAATAAAAAGTTATTTTTGCAATGGTTTTTGTGTAGATTAATTTGGGCACGGAAAAATATTTTCCATTGCAGCCAGGTGGATTATTTTATTTCATAATTTGTGAGAATACCAGGTAACAGCTATGAAATTACTGTGTTCTCATTTATTTATAAAACGTGTGCAACATTTCAAATAATTCGGACGTCTGGAAGTGGGTGAGAATTGAACTGAAAGGTACTATTATACGTAGTCAAGGTGTTTTACTTACGTACATTTTATTTTAACTCTTTATTCATTAATTGTGTGTCAATGAGATTTTTACGAGATTTATATTACATAATTTTTTTAGGCAAAATCGCCCATTTTGACGAAATACTTCAACTAAATTTATAATTATTTGCTTTTACACCGGAACGCAGCTATAAATATTAATTTAGTAAACACTTTATGTACGTATCAGTAGTACACCATGCATTGTATTCTTTTGTATAACTATTCAGATTGCAATGAACTTCATTACGTTTCAATAAAGAAACAGTAAAAAAACCTAAGTATTTTTCTCAGTTACGTAATTATAATAAACTCTGAATACATAGGGTAATACTATTAAGATACTTAAAATTCATACTATTAAAATTTTGAAGAAATAAGGCATAGCGCAAACTCAGAACGTTGATGAAATAAATTTCAAACAGTTACTACGTCAAAGATACTGACGTCATAATCTTGGTATGTTCTACGTGATGTATGTAAACTTGCCACAAATATCCTTGCACTGTATTGCTCTTCGTTGAAGATGGTTTCCTAAAGTAATGTCTTACAGTGTATTTATTCTTATGAAAGAGAAATATAAAATGATGACTTCTGAATAGCACGAGGAAAAACCTGTATAACTTGTGATTCACATTTGTTAAGTCACCTGTCGCACAGAAATGGACAGAAAAATACTAAACAAATGTTCACCTTATAATTTAGCAATGGTTATATTAATTTTCGTGTAACGCCGAAAATAGACTTTTCTTATCATGCATTGAAATTGAACTTTCCCAAAAGGAAACTATAATAGGGCAAAGTAAGTGTGTATTGTTGTTTCAGCTGGCACGAGTCAGGGATGTACGACCTGCCAGCGATGATAGACTACGTCCTGGAGAAGACGAGACAGAAGCAGTTGTACTACGTGGGCCACTCTATGGGCAACACAGGCTTCTACGTGATGGCTTCAATGAGACCTGAGTACAACAACAAGATACGAGCCCAGTTTAGCCTCGCCCCAGTCGCCTTCATGAGCAGTGTCAAGAGTCCTGTCATCAGGCTCATGTCCGCATTTCAGAACAGTCTTGACGTAAGACTACACTTGTTTAGTGCATTTCTGTCTTCAACTGCCATGTCGTCTATTTGTTGTATGTTACCATCCCTTCAACTGATCCTTTTAAAAACAGCATTTGCAAGCACTGACAATGGCAATATAGGTATATGATCCATTACTGCAACTTTGCAAAGTGTTATCAATATGATCTACTGGCAGAAATAACTTAAAAATTAAACTTACGTTTAATAACCTGCTTTGAAACGCCACATTCATTTTCATTTCAAATAGGCAAACGGTCTACATACTCAACGTTTTGTTCAATTTTCTTTGGTTAAAACCATTGAAAACTATATTATGACTATAACAGAATGGAAAAGCCTATGCATCCATGAAAATTGAAGACGAGTGGGAAAAGCTAATAATTATAGATGTAGAATTATGTAGTTGACATAATTGTAGAGTGGTTTGTTAGTATCGTGGAAGACGACTGTGATGTGTGTATGAGCTTGTCAACCCTTGTAAGGCATGGTTATATAGTTATATATATACACACACACACACACCTATGATACAGAAGTATAAAGAAGAGGAGATAGGCCCTACTGACGATATGGATAGTGTGAGAGCGTTCATTTTATCAACATATAATAGCCAGTGAGCGGATACGTCAATATTTGCCTCGATAGAAATATTGAATTTGACTTTCACCAATGTAAGTTAACACTACGCTCCAATACAAACAAAAAATTTCAAACTAAAAAAAATGCGAAATATTTCGGAAAAAAGTTCCAAAAACTTTCAAAATCTAATGAAAAACTAAAAGAATAGCCAAACAAATACAAGGAAACAATCCCATTTTATTAAATAATACAAACCACCAGAATACTAATATAAGTAAAAAACCGTTCAAAAATTTGAAAACCAGCACAATCTTTTTAATTTCACTCCCATTACTTACAAATAACTTTCCTCGATATCGAAAACGTACTAAACTGAGTTTCCCTGTAAAGCTGGTTTGAAAATAAATATATTTAACGAATCGTTATGCTTTCGATATTACTGTATTTAATAAAATGTGTACGTTTATTACTTTGGAAAACATTTTCTCAACATTTTTTTTATTCTATTCATTATTATTTTATATTTTATTAATTATTTTGGATTTAACACATGTATAACATTGAAATGCGAACCTTTGTTTCCATTAAATTGATTGCTGTTGCCTCACTCATCCCCTCCCTTCAGCATATAACATTTGTTGAGTTTCAATAATTGCATCACTATTTGAAAATTACGATGTACAATACGTGATGTACACTATATAAATACGTCAAAAAATATTGATTTCGTTATTACTGGTCCTCGGTCCCTGACAACCTTCGTAACTCACTTACCTGTGGAGGTTAATAGTTTACCAATACATCAGCAGCTTTTATCCTTAGCCTTGCTCAGTCACCGATTGTGTTAATTGTTTTATAATTCGTTAACTTCTTTTTTAATTTAAATAATACTTATAAATATGTTAAATATATTTACCTTCTGTATTATTGGCTCTAAGCCACATACGTATCCAACGTCCCGTATTCTGCGAACATACTCCTTTGCACAATTGCTCCAAGCTTTGAAGTTTTAATTCAGGTTTTATTTACTTGAGGTAAAATCACGAGCAAAGTAAACTTTAGTCCTATTTCTTATTTGACTCAATCATTTAGTCAATAACGCCCCTTTAGTTAAACGTACAGTTAGTATTACTAAATGCGAACATGAGGATCCCTTAAAAATGTATATGCTACATTACTATTATCTTGATCTACATATATACGTATTATAAATCCTCATTGTAATCAGCTGTAATTTATTTAAAATGAAATTCAATTTTAATTGTTCCGCAAAAAATTTTAGGTGATTATTTATTGGGTATTTGCAAAACGAAAATAATGAAGTTCCATAGTGAAATATATTCAATCCATAGAGAGTTTCATAATATTAGTTTTTTAATAAGTATTTTAGCCCTCACTTGCATATGTATTCTGAAATGTTGCCACATGTCGCAGCAAAGACGAGAGTTGCCGGGCATATATTCGTGAACTTGCTCTGTGAGGAGACCAAGCCGTGCCACTTGTAAGCTCGATATTGCTAATGAGTTTCCTACTTGGCCTCCCGCCTCCCCAACATACCACCGCCATGTGTGTGTGCGTTTGCGACCACAGAATAAAGCTTATCATCTCGCCTAGCCTAGCTGGAAACCTAAACTGCAGTAGGTGAGTGAGTAAAGAATGTTAGACATGCTTGCAATGTACAGATACACGAAAAGAAAACGCAGTTCACAAAAGTACAACAACACGATTAAAACAAAACGGGCAATGAAAATAATGTTTCCTACCCCTCGACCACGACTGAAAACTGCTAAGTCTTAAAATACATTGCCTAATGCGATGCGAAATTAACCGTGAGTTATACAATAAACTAGGTTTCAGACTGTTTCTACAGTAAAATATTCTCATCACTTTAAAGTCGCACATTTCTTGTAGAACATCGGATAAACTATGTGTCAGTTGAAAATCTTGCACAAGGAGAGAACATGAAACTAGGAGCTAGGAGTGCGCACGAGTGTAGCCCCTAGCACTTGTCGCTCGCTTCTGGCCTCGACTCTGCCAGTTAAGGTTGTGCAATGTGGACAAGTTGTTACGTTATATTTGCACGAAATAGTACATTTTTGTAGATATTATTTTGTGTATATTTTCCTTTTACACAAAATGTTTGTCAGTTTTCCCATAAATGTATTTCAAAGTCAAGGTTTGTATTTTCTTACTTCACACACACCGTGAAAAATCATGAAATATGATTAAATGAAATAATTCACACTGAAACTATATGTCACGAGCTACGACTTTAAGTACATAAATATGTAATAATAAAAATTTATTAGAATAATTTTTTGTACTTATAAAAGACAAAAAGTAGAAAAAAATTAAAAATTTCGGAAATTTTTAGTGGTACTAAAGTACCGTATTATAATTGTTATACGTGCACACACACACACACACACACACACACACACACACATATATATATATATATAT
>PNEQ01004827.1:0-47650 GCA_003012365.1 Medauroidea extradentata
GCTGTACCAGTATGGCGAAAAAGGGGAAAAGTGCGTGATTGACTTCTCGAGTGCCAAGTTTGGTCCCATCGAGAGGCGATACCATGTCAATGAACAAGAGTGCCTGGCGATCATGTGGGCCATAAAATGGTAACCAAGTTTACCTGGAGTACCAGCACTTTGTTCTGTGCACAGACAACAGGTGCCTGCTATGGTTACAATTCATCCGTTTGTATTTCATTACGGATGTTACTTTGATATGCAATACACAAATTTATACAGCAAATGATACTTCTTGACTCCTGTGTGGTTTTGATTTAGCGTGACTGGATTTATTTACTTGGACATACTCCATTGCGAAATAAATGACTGTCAAAAGAAAACTAAAAATAAGACAAGAGTACATAAATAAGCAGAGTATGCTTTAGTCATCAGGATACAAACACAACATGAAATTCCAAAACTGGAATCTGGTCAGATAAAACAAGGAATAAACAGAAAATAAAAGAAATAACAAAAATATAAAAATAGCTAAGTTAACATGCGACACAACGATGAGACGAAACAGAAATACAGCAAACAACACAACGATAAGACTAAACAAAACACAAAGATGTCGGACACAAACAGAAAAAACAACAAACGACACAAAAGATGAGTCGAAACAAAACACAGTAGTTTTCCAAACATTCAGTATTAACGACGTTTCGGGAACTGGAATCTGTTCCCATCATCAGGTAGACACATAGAGTTCAGGAACACGAGTGCGACTGATGAGGAGACTGGAAAAATCGTAGCCTATTATTTTAATGTAGTTGCAATATCCTACTAGATCACATAAAAAAATAATTTTCGCGATTGTTCCGTGTAAATATGCTATTTCAGACATTGTATTAATATGGTTACGAAAATGGAAAACAGATGGTTCAAAAAAATTAATAAAACATTTTTGTATCAGACGTTTGTAAAACTGTCTAATAGTATTATTTAAAAAATACGTGACATACGTGAGTTTTGAACCCGTATCTTTAAAAATAGTAGCCAAGTACCGTAACCAATACGCCACACTTTACCCACCGAGTGTGATTTTTTTTATAAATGGGGGGTGTTCTAGGGGGGGGGGAAATAGTATGTTTCAGCCGCGAGGCTATACGCTAGTCGTCGTAAAGTGTAAATAGTGACCTTGCATTCTCCGTCACGCTCAGTTAAGAGTAGGAGGTGAAGCCCGTGGCCTGCGGTGTGTCAAGCGCTAGGGAGAGACTGCAAGGACCACGGTTTGGTCCCTTGCAGCCTTTTGCAGTTATGATGTGGGAAGCAGCGGTAAACCAGCATCAACACTGGAGGAAACCTGCTGCCGGCAGTAAAAATGTTGCGGACACACTTCTCAGAAGGAGAAGGGGCTGAGTTTGTAGCTGCATATGTCGTACTTGTGAAGCTCCCTCCAACCGGCTTGCAGAAGGCCTATGTAGGTTGTGGCAGTACCGTAACATCTGTCACCGGAGCTCGTTGGTGCATCACAGGTCGTTGATTCAGTCGAGCAGGTATCTCATCCCTCGTTGAAGAGACAAAACTTTTCACAGGCAACCAGCCTCCTTGGTGTTGTAGCGATGTGAGGAAATGCAGTAGTAGCAGATCGGGTTTAGTTGCCTCAGTATGACTGGCACCTACGTCCAGTAGTACCCCTCGCAGACTTCAGGTCCACACACTCTTCTTACTACAACGACCCAGGATGACACTTCAACGACTCCCGCCAGTTGGTCCGCGGGCTGGTATTGGGTATTTCCAGCCACCCCAGCAAGCTGGGATCCCTTATCCGCCACCCAGGGACGCGTCGTGTCGCAGATGGTTACTGCACCTGGAACTCCTTATGTACACATCCCGACAGTAAGGCACACTGCTGCAACCTGCCAGTGGACTCTCCACACTTCGCCCCATGGCACCTCGGGATTCCCCCAGCCGACAGGTCATTTGGCGCGCGTCCCGACGAGATGTGCACAGTCCGGAGTCCAACACAACCCACTGAGTGCCAGGCTAGCTTAAGCCTTTATATGACTAGTGCTGGCCATTATCGCTTGTGACGTGGACCAATCAAAAAAAGTTTTCGGTCGCCTGCTGCTTCCCCGAAATTTGCTAGCTTCCCATTCATTTTGGGTATCTTCATATTCCTTCATTGTCAACAATATGTCATACATTTCAACGTATTTAAAATTTCATGCAAGGAGTTCATTCCACACATTCGCCAATAATTTGAATATTAAGTGTTTTCCAAACTTTTTGTGCTAATTCATAATCTTCATCAGAAGTAATAATTTTATTTTAATTATTGTAAAAAGCATTTTTTTCAGGCAATCCAGTTTCATTAAATTATTAAGCAGAATTCATATAATTGTATGGATAAATACTTTTTTTATAAACAATACTTAAATTTTCTTTTGAAAAATATTTTGAAGTTTCTCGAAATTGTTCTTCAGAATGATTTTTAGATAATAAATCTAAACTAGAAGCCATAAACTTAAATGAATTAATAAAACATTACATTTGCTCCTTCATTTAACATGTTTAGTCAAAGAAATGTATTTTTCTTCGGTGTTTGTAAATAAATCAGTTCTATTTTCATTTTCATTTTTACCAAGATCTTTTATAAATAATTGTGTATCATATCCAGATAAATTACGAATGATAACAGGAATAAAATGTAGTTTTTGGCAATTTAAATAACAATTATCATGTGCAGCACCTCTAAATTTCCCAGTTTAATGATTATAGTCTTTTACTGAATGCTTGTTTACTTTATCACCACAAATATGAAAATTTTTTACCATTTCTGTAAGTTTTTCTTCTTTTCTCGTTAGTAAAAAATTAATGGCATTATAGTTATACATAATTTTCAAATTTTTTTTGCTTCCTCCATTAACATTTTTACCAAAGCACTTGACACATTTTTCCCTTTATGAGACATTGGCAATTTGTAAATATTATTTTCATATTTTATATAATAATTAAAACTTTGGGCTCGTGTTTTGATGATTATTTGTTTAAGAGGAACTTATTAATGTTAGTTTTACATTGATGATTTGTTTGTCTGTTAAATTGTATCTTTCTCGCAGTACATTTTTGTACGAACCAGAATCAATGTCTTCTTTTGTTAGATATTGATATCTCCATCAATTTATATTTGTTTATAAATTTAATGTCTGGATTACAACCTAAGAGTTTTAATAAACATTCAAAATTGGCATATATAACAAATGTAAGTTTCAATCAGCGATTATAATTCTTAAATTTTAATGTGTTTTCTTTATTTGGGATGTTTACTCGAACAGATTCATAAATTTTACCATTTTCTTTGTGTTTATTTAATTTATCTTTAGAATAAATATGTTGTAAACATATATTACATAGATAATATTTATGTTCATTTTTGGAAGTTGCGAGCGAATATGTCGAGGAAGGTCTTTTATCCAACAATAATGATTATTATTTTTATATTTTATATATAAATGTGTTATACATAAATGTTTGTTTTATTTTTTTGTAATTTTTAGTGGATAAATATTATATACTGTCATCACATGAATAAATTTTAATTGGTATATTGGTCAATTTTTTAATAATTTAATTTTATTTAATCACATTTGAAATCCGATATCTTAAGGTGCTTCGTCAAAATTCATTTTCATTTATTTTATAATAATCAACCCTTTCGTGAATAATTAACTTGGTAAACTGCTGTTAAAACGCTTCATATAAATAATTTTTGATCAATATTTTAAACAGTTTTTTTGTTTAATTCTTTTGAGTAAATTGACATAAGAAGCTCCTTGTAATGTGTTTTATTCATTTATTCTTAACTCTAGCTCAAATATATTACTTAGCACCATTACAATTCTTTTCCTTAAATTTTTTTCAATTCAACTAAAATTTTTTATTTCTTTCCTTCACAGTAATCTTCTAAATCAGTCGCTTTTAAAATAATTTCCCTTTTAGTTTTAAAAGATGCCATGTTTTTCGTCGTCATATTATACCCCCTTTTATTTTGGATGAAAAGTTTTAAATTTACTTTAAAATTATTTAGCTCAAGTTGTTCTTTCATTTTGTTTATGACAATTTGTTTTAAAATATCATAAAATGCTTTTGGATGTATACAATCAGTTATATAGTTAATAGCATATTTATTTAATCGATTAATAATTCCTGATTCTATTTCGCGTATTGCAAAATTATCATTAATTACCACAAATTATTGTAATTTAATTTCAGAATTTATATGTTTCTTTTACCGCTTTCGTGATTTTTTTGTACAATTGGTTATAAATTTTTTTACATTTTACTTCAACTTTTTGTGGTTTATTTTTTATTTATTTTATTAATTTTGGATTATTTTTAATTGGTGGTTTTAAACCTCTATGAATTCTACTTTTTTCATGGTTAATTTATAATAAGTATGACATTCTTCGCAAATAACTAATATGTATAAGTTTTTAGAGTTAAAATATATTTATATGCGAGATGGTTTATGATCATTTTCACACATATTAAATTTAATTTGTATCTCTCAACATTTTTCATTTCCCTATTTTAAAAAATATTTTTTACATATATCCCAAATATTTCCATTTTTGCCTCAAAGTTTTTCACTTTTTTTTGTTGTTATTTGTAAGAAAATCTTTTCATTAGAAAAATAAAGAAGTAAAAATTGTATGTGGTCCAAGGACTGCTTTAGCTGTTGTTAGTTTTTTAATTGATAAATTTGGGGTTATTTTTTCTGTTGTATAATATTTTCGAATAATTTAAAATATTTTTTTGTTAACAACTTAAATTTTTATAGTTTTAATTGTTATTTTTTAATTAATTTTAGGGGGTACACTTGCATCTCTTGAATAAAATACATATTTTTTAATATTACTGTTTATTAGAAATTTTTATAATCACATAAGAGTAAATAATCAAACCCCTATTTTACATTAAATATGAAATATTATTTAATATATTAAAAACATAGGATCGGTACATCGGATGGATTACAGTATAATGACTACATTAGCTGTCGCTGGTCTATCTGAGTTTTTCATTTTTTCCTGTTAAAATCTAAACTATTAAAGTTTGTAGAAAACTTTCTAACAGCATATCCTTTTTTTGTGAGGCGACTTTTTCTACGCCCCGTTGGGCAGGCCACCTCGAATTTGTGGCTCCCTGTTGCATCACAAGTTTGGCAACAGTTATACCAATTTTCATAGCCTGTCCATAATATACACTGTCCCACAAGGCATAGATTTACAGTAATTCTGTGGTTTTAGGGACATTTTGCACTGCTCACCGATGATCTATGAATGTCAAATAATAGGCACCCTTTCCTAAGACATTTTCTTTTTAACTAATAGATAAATTTAGAGGCTACAAAATTATTCTATTAAGTGCAGATCATTTCACAACACAAACGGTCTTAAAGGTACAAGTTAAAGCCATCATAGAGTAACGCGGTCTGTGCCTAAGAACTACCGATCGGTTCACAAGATAGTTCAACATGCCCGGCAACTAGCACTCTTATTTATCTAGCACACTACCTGCCATCCTGTCACAGGATGTCCTGTCCCCGGCGAATTTACACACGTCGAACTCAGTGAATCACCTCGGCAGCATCTGTGGTCCATATAGTTACGTCCTTGCTGACCCTGCCTTCAGAAACATCGTCGCCTCACAGTAGCACCACTGGCAAAACGGCTCTAGACGGCACGACATTTTCAGTCAACTTTACGCCGGTTCCACGACACATTTTTGCCGCCCTCGGACCCTTGTGCACTCTCCTAAGAATGACAGATTTTTAAGAGAAAAGTCTTCATAACGAAAATGGTCGTCAAGAACGTGTAGCGCAGTTTCTTATTAACACTTTGCAATGCTATTCGCACAGCCTTGTCTTAATTCGGCGTAATATACTCACATACTGTGGCTATCGTCACTGCCAATTTAATTTCTCTCGACATACGGCCTGGGGCCCCAACCTGTCGTTCCCAAAGACCTGAAGAGCCGACTAGCGCGAGGTTACATCAACTACTGCCATGCCTCCCGATACTCATAGCTCAGGCACAGTATGCGCGCCCCTTGCGGCACTCTCGACAACTACCACTTACTAAGAACATCTGAATTTGAAATAACAGAATGCTAATACATACTCATACTAATACAATATAGTAAAATAACTATAATACTAAACTTACATAACTTATTAGATTCCAGAATTATAATTATATATACATGATACAACATCATTTTCGCCACTATTAGCATACTCTCTGAAAGTCCATTTTATTGAGCTATTGATGTCACATCGGTTCAAAATCATAGTCCGTATTTAGTGCTTTACCAACTATGCTCCATAGAGACGAAACATCTCAATCAACCACCACAAGAAATTTTTTGAAATTTCTTCATACAAATTTTAAAACAATACTATAAAACTCCACAAAATACTTCACAATATTTCAGGTACTTTACGAAAGATTTTGCTTCCTAAACTGACTGATACATCCTGCTTCTATCCTCGTCTAGCCATGAGTTCACATATCACATAGTAAACAGCGAGGTAAACATACATTTAACAGGTCCCCAAAAAACTTAAAAGATGAAGCAGAATTTCAGTATGAAAGAAATTACACAAATTCACATGATAAGAATCTCTCTAACAGCAGAAAATCGAACTCAAGAGTCGGACTAGATCCTCTCCTTAACCAATATCACTCAGTACATCTCTTACGTAAATCTAACCTCCAAACTGACAGCCAGTGACTACTAAGATATTAACCAACTTGGACAAAACCTTTACGTATAGGCCTGTCGCCTCCAAGGATAGACTCATCATGTAGACTACTCTATGATGTTACACTTACGTTACTTTACCAATACAATTTCAGTTGACACAAGTGGGCCCTTTTTGTGATATACTTGTTATTAGGATCACACAACAATACATACACTGGCCCTAGAAACTTAACAATTTTGAAATGACTTGCATAGGACAATGTAAATTTAGATTAAATGTTATTCGCCTTATTACTCAGGACCACTTGCCTACACATAAACAAATCATCAACATTTAACATATTTGGCAGGCGGCCCCGATTGTACTTGTTCGTAACACTTCGCATCGCTTTACACAAATTATTCTATACAGCATCCCATCTTATTTCTGCAACAGAGCACCCACAGGTTAGCTGTAGGGATCTACCTTGCTGAGGGCGAGGCAATCCACCTCTTCGAAACCGCTTCGTAGACGAGTCCAGTAAGGCGGATCAGACCATGACCCAAGGACGAACCCTGAAAGTCTACTCCCAAGCAGGTGTTTATTAAACCACTACCACTCAGAATTTAACCTGTGATCGGCTCAGCATAAGGCTGGGGCTTCACACCGATCCCCTGAGTACCTGTGAAATACCATGCATCTGAGTTTTCACCTGAGCAGGTGTTCACCTTCCAGGGCTCCAGCATCCCTTCTCCAGATCAACATTGCTTGAGATTCGCAACGCAGGACACTTATGCGTGCCTCGATGGGGATATGCAATCTGTTTGTAAGTTGCACAGCAGGCTGGAGCTTCCATACCAGCTTCTGGAAACTGGCCTAAGAGAACCCCGCTGTGGATCTACCCCTTGTGCACAAGAGGAGCCACCACTTGCCCAGTCTTCGTCCTCTATCTGTTAGCCTCTGTGCAAGCACGTGTGTTACCAGCCCTGACCACGAGGAGGCGGAGATGGACTTGAGTGCGAGAGGCTATATAATCGTGTCACACCCCATTGTAGGTTGTGTTGGTGGCAGTGGTGGAGAGAAGGCTGGACAGGGCACAGTTGATGACTGCCGAAAAATCAGACGCGAATGGTGCTTTAACTACCGCTGCCATCTTACATCTGAGTTACACTGAGAGAAAGAAATTGTTCACATAACAAAATATATTTGTTTGAGGAATATGTGTTTTACTGAAACACGCGATGTTTCACTTAAAAACGCCTTGTTTACAAAAAACATACAAATTTTTTTACTGTAACCAGGTAATATGGTTGAACATATTTGTTTCAGTTAAACAATATTTTGTTGGCATAACCAAGTCGCAGTTAGTTGTCTCAGTCTATGTTTGTGGCAATAAACTGAATTTTCACTTGAAACATTCGTTGTTGTTTCTCTCAAACAAATGTAGTTTGGTTAGCGCAAACATTTGTGATCAAACATGTCATTCGGTTCTACCACATATATACTTGTTTCGCCGTATACGTACTTAACATTTGTTTGCGTGAAAGATGTAATATCATTGTTGTGTTAAACAAGCAATTGTTTGTATAACGTGATCAAGATGTCGGACACGCTGGCAACTTATTCGTTTTGGTTAGTTATGTTTTTGTTTCATTCAATATATAATTCCGTTAAAATGTGGTTATTAATAATAAACAATGTAACAAACGCAACCCATTAACTTTCTATCGGTTTAATAAACACACACACAATTTTGTTAACTTTCCCTGATATATCATCATAACCCAACTGTTGCTCAACTGTTCTGCTAGTCTAGTAGCCAACCCCCCGTAGCTAAGTTGGTTGAGCGACCGACTTGGATACGAGGTGTTCTGGGTTCGATTCCCAGGCTTGGCTGGGTGTCAAATTTGTGTTTGTCCGTTAGAGTCATTGCAATTGAAAGAGTCACCGACAACTGTCACAACAGGGGAATTGTCACATACTAAAAGCTGTAAAGGGGGGATGTTTGGCTCGTTGGCGATGTTGCGACCTCGCCAAGGAGCCTAACATAAAAAAAAAAAAAAAAAACAAGTGGTTAATATAATAGACTTCTAATTTTAGGTTTTCCGGTTCAAATCCCACCTCTGCCAACTTTGTATAAAAACATGCAGTGCTTGATTAGAAACGTGAATAGTATCTCCGAAATAGGAAAATCGGCGAATAATTAACTTATTTTCTATTTTAAACAACCGGACAATGGCAGGATTGTTACCTAAAACATTCTTATTGTTTCACTCAAACAAATGCAGCTTGGTTAGCACAAACATATTTCACCAAACATATTATTTAGTTCTACCAAATGTATATTTGTTCTGCCGTATATGAACGTACTATTTGTTTGAGGGAAACCAATTATATTTTATAGTACCATTTATTTTTCTCAGTGTAGTCTATACCTTATATCTCCTCCGCCTCGACACCGGCCGCGGCCATGTTTGTTCTGAGAGCCCCATTATCGACATGGTAGATCCACAAAGTCATTGTTGACCTGCAACACAATATCAGTGTGAACAGTACACAGCCTAAAACAGCATGGTGACGCAGCTTTGAGGCGACTTTATCTACACCCAGTTGGACCGGCCACCACAAATTTGTGGCTTACTGTTGCTTCACAAGATTGGCAACAGTTATTCTAATTTTCATAGCCTGCCCATAAAATACACTTTCCTGCTAGGCATAGATTTAAGGTAATTCTATGGTTTTAGGAACATTTTACACTGCTCGCCGATAAGCAATGAACATCAAATAACAGGCACGCATTTCCTAAGACATTTGTTTATTAACTCATAAAGCAATTTAGCAGCTACAAAATTATTCAATTTAGTGCAGATCATTTCACAACACAAACCACCTTTAAGATAGAAGTTAAATCCACCATAGGGTAACATGGTCTGTGCCTAAGAACTACTGATCGGTTCTCAAGGTAGTTTAACATGCCCGGCAACGGTCACTCATATTTATCCAGCACAGTACTTGCCGTCCTGTCGCAGGATGTCCTGTGCCCGGCAAGTTTACACACGCCACCTCCGGGTCTCGAATTCAGTGAACCACCTCGGCGGCGTCTGTTGTCCACGTCGTTACGTTCTTGTTGACCCTGCCTTCAGAAACGTCGTCTCCATATTTTAGTGCCACTGGCAAAGCTGCTCTTGACGGCACGACGTCTTCGGCCGATTCTAAGCCGGTTCCACGACACATTTTCGCCGTCCTCGGACCCTTGTGTACACTCCTAAGAACGACTGATTTTTAAGAGAAAAATCTTTATAACCGAAATAGTTGTCAAGAACTTTTAACATCACCAGGCTCTTCACCCAAATTATTCGTGTCGCGCAGTTTCTTATTAATACTTTGCAATGTTATTCGCACAGCCTTGTCTTAACTCGGCGTAATATCCTCACATACTACGGCTATCATCATAGCCAATTTAATTTCTCTTGACATACAGCCTGGGCCCCGGCCTGTCGTACCCATAGACCTGACGAGCTGACTAGCGCGATGTTATCATAATTATAATTATATATATATATATATATATATGGTACAAAACTGTTTTCGGCACTATTGGCATACTCTTTGAATGTCAATTTCGTTGATCTTGTAATGTCATATAAGTTCAAAATCATAGTCAGTATTTAGCGCCTTACGAACTTTTCTCCTTAGCGACGAAACGTCTCATGGGTTAAAAGTAATCCCTTGTCCTATAACCGGCGTATATACATTATTATATACCGCAAGTCTTCTGACTGGTTTACACTGACAGAGGAATAGGAGGAGGCAGTTTTTGTAGCCACAGTTCGTGATTCGTGTCGCATGTGCACTCTGTCGCTGTCTCGTTGCATTACGTTGTATAATTATTGTTACTAGACCTGATGCTATTATTCTATCTTCTGTGAACTACCCATAGTGTTGAACTTTATTTAGCCTGTAGCTACTGCTACAAATTTGAATTAATATTGTTATTGTAGTTTGTATGTGTGTGACAGGTGTCTACTGCAGTAGTAGAGCCGTACAACTCAATCCTGACGACTCACACAACGTTGGAGCATTCGGATTGTGCCTTCATGTGCGACAATGAGGCGATCTATGACATCTGCCGGCGCAACCTGGACATCGAGCGACCTACCTACACCAATCTCAATCGCCTTATCGGCCAGATTGTGTCCTCTATCACCGCCTCATTGCGTTTCGACGGCGCTCTCAATGTTGACCTCACCGAGTTCCAGGTACTACAGAACCTCAGCTGTCACTACGCCCTTTCTCCTCGCTCATCCAAACATTCAATGTCTCAAGTTCACAATTTATTCCTCTTTTTAAATTTCTATTTGGGTATTCCGACAACAACCAGCACCTTACTTGTATGTATGATCTGACAACATTGTAAGCATTACAGTGTCCAAAAGTCCCAAGTTAGATATTTATATGACAAGTTTTGTCTGTTCATATTACCTATGTATACACATACACTAATTGGTGCGTATAACTCTCTGTTTGTATGATTCATGTTCAGGTCCAAGAATCCACAGCCAAAAGTTTATCTTAACGATACGAACTTTGACTGTGAACATATTGGAAGCAATGTCTCGAAACCACAGACTTAATAAAAAATAGTGTACATATAAAAAAAACTGGCGGAAAAAGAAACAAAAGTCGTTATAATGAAGCTGGTAGAATAAATTCAAAATTTGTAACAATATTTGTGATTTACTAAGTTGTACAAAGTCTAAGTTAAGTTTAAAATATTTGAACTAATGCTGAAAGTATACAATGTAAATGTAAAAAACAAGGAGGTAAATGTAATCTTACAATTACATTTCAGTATGAGCACCAGTACCATTATAAGATAGTAGAGGGATTACTGTTGGTCAGTGCTAAGCGATACTTGCAGTATGAGTGCACTGAGTGAAATAGGTGTAGTTACTGGATGCCACATCAGTAAGATAGGTGGCCGAGTGGTCAGATCACTCGCCTTCCACCAAGGCGATTCAGGTTTGATTCCCGGTTCCCAAATTCTTGCATATGGGATTCGTGCCCTACAATGTCACTGGTCGGTGGGTTTTCTCAGGAATCTCCTGTTTCTCTCGCTCCTTCTTTCTATACTCGCATTATGTCACTCCTCACGAATGCTAACAAATTAGGTGTTAAGCTCTTACCACAATCTCTTCACTTCAGTAAGGTACCTATAGGGCGATTCCTGTCTTTCCAAATTGCAAATGTCTAGTGTCATGAACGGGATGAAATTGTAAAATAGAAACATGAAAACATAAGTACGATAAACTACCATTATGTAGGACACATGTGTTGAGTTACAGAAGCTGATGAACATTGAAAATTTCGAACATAAACAATAATGTTATCATGTAATATCAAATTTCAGTACAAGACATGGTTAAACTCTAGGCAACTAATGATTTTCAAAATCAGTAACACAAGTACTTCAAAATCATAAAGTAAAGCATATATTTTCATTCCCTTTATCATTTAATATGGTATCACTAGATACACATGCTAGCGGGCCAGTTTTCTCAAAGTGTGCGTAAACTCGTAAAGTCCTCACAAATTTCTCATAAATGCAGCTGCAACTACCAGTGTTGTTGTCAGGACATGTGACTTCTAGCAGATAGTCACAGTGGCTACTCTTAATGGCACCAATTGCAGTTCAACAATTTTTTGTTTTTTGCTGCACCATTCCCCTTAAATACGAACAGGATGCGGACAATTTAAAAGTGTTATTACAAGCGATGGCAGATAGAAAGAATTGTGTGTGGAGAGACCCAAGTGAATGACGCATGCTGGTTGGATGTCAGTCTACTGGTGATGTTCATGGAAAAAAGTCGGTCCTGTCGTGATTGTAAGAATCTGAATGAGTGGCGAAAGTCACTGGTGAATGACACATGCTGATAGGGTGATGGTGTACTGGTTCTATTTATGGAAATGAATCAGTCCTTTAGTAATTATTATTGTATGAAACTAATTGGGTGTGGAGAGTCACAGGTGAATGACATGTGCTTGTAGGATGGCAGTGTACTGGTGTACATTCATTGAATGGAGCCGGTCCTGTAGTGATTGTATGAATCTGATTGAGTGTGAAAAGTCACAAGTGAATGACACATGTTGGCTGGGTGACATTTTGCTGGTGATATTCACGGAAAGGAGTTAATTTGTAGTAATTGTATGAAGCTTACTAAAGACAGAAAGAAGGCTGTAAGGTCATTTGATCGGCTGTATGTTATCTGTAGTAGAGTTGCAGGTAGGTGATAATAATCTTGTGTGTATCAGCCCTTTCAAACAGCATATTCTTTGATAAGCGATATATCGTTCTGGAGACAGACTGTCCAGCTTAAGTGATAGAACCCACTTCTGTGTAATGTGACAGAAGTACTCTTGCAGGACAGATTTTTCCTGTCAAAATATTCGTATCATACTTTTAAAAGTAAGCACAAAAAACTATTTTACGACTTTAAACATTTTAATCCTACATAGTAAATCTCTCTCAAACCTGTACATGTAATGAAATAACAGTGGCAAATGGCCGGTTTAAGCACAGAGGGTTGAGGGTGAGGAGCCGAGGAGTAGCTGATGATGCAATCAACATGGCCGCCGTTACATAACTGTCTGCCATTTTGGATGATGTAACTGTCCGCCATCTTAGATGACGTAATGTCCACCATGTTTGATGATGTCACATCCGCCATCTTGTTTTTGGTCTTCGAATTTTGGATTTTCCAAATTTGTTTTTTTTCCACCGTCACTTGTCTTACATCACCTTCTACACGGCCGCCATGTTTGTGTATGTCGTCTGCTTGTGATGCCACATTTTTCTCGACTGACACTTATTTTTGTCCGCTCGTGATGCCATGATTCCAACATTGGTAGCTAGGTTGCGCTAGTGTCGCCATGTTTGTTTTCTTCGTCGTCTGCTAGGCGGCACTCGCGGTCTATGAAGGTAGAGGTCTTGACACTGATGAATAAAATGTGACTCCCTTCTTGTCCCCGAGCGCTAGTAGTAATTTGGTGGAAAATTTCTCTTGTTTTTGTATTTGGCTTAGCTTAAAATGTGAAGTTGTTACTGGATTTGCGAGTGTTATATAGAAGAAAAAAATGGGAACGTAATTTTGTACTGAACACATTTTTTTTAACAATAAAATTTAATTTTCAATCTTTTACATGTAGATGCACATTGCAACGATTATAAAATTTTGTAGGCTACGAAATGTGGTTTTCGTTCAAATGCGATCACTAAAACAATAATACACAATATATTTCTTCAGCCTACTTTTATAAACAGTTCCACACATGCCAATGCATTTGTGGACATGGAACATGTATATACTTTATCAGCTTACCTTATTAACATTATTTTATGTAAATAATTGCAAAAATGTTAAAACGTGAGATGTAAACAAGACATATCTTCCACCAAATGACTACTAGCGCTCGGCGACATGAAGGGTCACTTTCTCTTGTAGGAGAGCATATGCAGTGTCAAGACCTCTTCCTCTTAGACCGTGGTGGCGCTGCTGTCGTGTGCTGGGCGCAGCCATGTTTCTTCCAATGTTTACTTATAATGTTGGAAGGTAGAGTGCACTAGTGTCGCTGCAGGTAAGGGTCAAGTTCTAAGTGTCTGTGTACGGGGAATTGAACTTTATGATTTTTTAAAGTTCAAAGTTTACTAAAAAATCCTTTGCCGGGTGTGTGACTCGAACCATCTGTCCTGGGTTAGCAATCATGCGCTCTAATCAACTACGCTACGAGTGCAGGTATAGAGATGCCTGTTTATAAGTTGTATGTGAGGTACTGATAATTTTTTTTTAAATACTGCATAGATATACCTATGCCAACTAGTTTTTAAATAAAAGTTATGGGTTTTAATTAAAGGTTCGTACATTTTCTTACAATCTTGTGATAGTTCAACATTTACTACTCTTTTATAATAGATGACTTCGATATCCAGCTTTTGAATTCAGGCCCATGACCCATCCAACTTACAAACAGCTTGTTTCCTCTTCGCTTTAAGATCTTCTGTACCATAAATACGTCCGGGTACTTTGTGGGCTGTATCTCGTGAGAATAGAATGCATCCTTAATTAAATTACTTTTCATGTCTTCTAGGTAATAAGTCCGGGGTTCATAGTGGCGAATTTTAAGAACTTTGTATAATTCATTGCTCCATGATGGATTAAAACCACGTGCAAATACGCCTTTATGTCTCGAATTACGTACTTTATCGCCAATGCGTGCTTTTAATTTACGTGGGTCAATTCTCTTTATAATTTTATACACAGAGTGTAGTAACGAATCGTCTGTTACGTAAACAGGTCTCATTTTAATAGTTCTGTGAAACGAATGATTGTATTCGTGTATCAGCATAGGTAAAATATCTAACCATTTATAATTCCCCTGAGACGAGAATCTTTCAAACATACGATTCTTCAATGAATTATTAAACCTTTCCACGATTATGCTCTTCATGCCTGTACTTGTCACATAGTGGTTGATCTTATGCTTTTTCATTAGCACGTGGAATTCAGAATTAAAAAATTCCCTTCCTTGGTCAGTTTGTAAGAGATTCGGGGCCTTTTGACCACGTAGAACAGTGGCCATGGCTCGAGTGACTGATTTCCCTGTTTTGTTTTTTAAAGGTACAGCCAAGGTAAACTTACTATAACAATTAATTACAGTTAGCATATAATTAAAACCTTTATTGTATCGTGCATACTGTCGCATTGTAATCAAGTCGGCTTGAAAAAGGTCGTTCAAGCCGAAAATTAATACTCTGCGTCTACGATAATTTCTGCGTGCAGGTTCGTGTAATTCAGCAGCAATTTCAGCACGAGACATTATACAATATGGCCGCTTTCACGTAATTCTTCGATAATGCTAGTTATTTCGTTTTTGTGAGACTCGTTACCTGCCCTCTGAGAACATATTACTAGTAATTTCAAACAATCCACTAGCTCATTCACATCATTCCAATACACATAATCTAATCGCCTGCTATCAATTTTACTATTGCTAAATAACCCAGAGCCTGTTACGATATCGGGGAACAAATCTGCAATATCGCTCAATTTTGAATGCGACTCGTCATTAAAAGTGTCACTATAAGGGTCGTTAGCTTTTAAATGAGCACTGGTAATAGACAATAGTCGTATATACTAGCGCAGCACGGCCTGTGTGTAGTCGCCTGGGTTAGATTTAAAAAAGCAATTCGTATAGTCCCACTGCCGGACGTATTGTAACACTGCCAACTTGTAAGCTACCATTGGGAAGGAAAACCATTTGTTTATTTCCCAAATACCATTTCTTATTTTGTTTATACACGCTGTATGTTCTGTCAGCTAGTGCGGGAATATATGACTTTAAATAATGTTCTGCACTCGTGCTGCGTTTACGAGCAGTTAGCTTCTGTCGCTTCCACTCTGCCAAGGGCAAATCATCTTCAGCCTGTCTTCTCTTCTTCTTGACCGCAGGTTCGAAGCCCACTTCTTCCTTAATGTCAGATGGTTCGTGCGATGGTTGCTGCTTCAAACTGTCTAATTTTGACACAATTGGTATGAATGTTTCCTCCAACATAGCATCACGTTCCATACGCATACGTTTTGCCAACAAATATTTAGCTCGAATGTTTTCTACCACGCGACGTAATTCCTCAGCGGCGACAGACATTATACTACATTAAAAAGCTATCTTTATCGGTTTATATAATCTACTCGTTCAATATTAGCTATCGCGTCAGTACTGATGGGTTTAAATTGAACTGGTCGTGAATCGACAAAGCTGTTTTTATTACGAATTTCATCTGTGATATGCTTGCAATGTTTATCCAGCGCATCTTGAATGTGCAAACAGTGTTTCCACGTTTGATCACTGTACGTTGTCTCTGCTATAATTTTGTAATACCTTTCTCTATTTGCGCAAGCTTTTAGTTTAACATCACTTCAAATTCGTCAATAATTTTGCTAACGCCCACCTTGCTTCCGTGCCGAATTTCAACAGTGTATAGGTGTTCATGGTGCACAGTGTGTGAAAGTAAAAAACTTTTACAAAATATTTAAGGCTTTAATAGATGTTTTTCGCCAGAATAGGTTTGGACGGAGCAGGTTTGCGAGCCACAGGTAGAGTAACTGCAGGCTTGTTGGGAACTGACGGATGCTGAATAGAAGCTATTGCAGCTGTATTTTTCGTAATAGCGATTTCTACTTCAGCCAGGAGAGTTGTTATCGATTCCTTAACTTTTTCAATTAGCCGCTTCTCTAAAATTTCCAGCTTTTTGTCCACTAAATTTGATGTGTTTCCCGACACCTCTTTGGTATTACTAGCAATGCTAGCAAGGATACGTAATAACGCGGCTTCTAACACTTTTAAGGTTTATGAATTTGCAGACTGAACATAAGCCTTATTGACCACATTGCCTACTTGTTTTGGCTAACCTACATGTTTAAGTCGTTTCCCGCCAATACTGCACTGGTCGTCATCAGTTTGAGTGATGCAATTTTCAACGCCTCTCTTCGTGCAATTATGACCAAATTTCGAAATGGCGAAGCTCATTTCTTACTGGTGTATGCTTATAAACTGATCGAAACCACGCCGATACCTGCTATTTAAGTAAGGAGCATTCTTTATTTATTACATAAAAACAGTACGGGTCCTTCCAGCATACAGCACACACATCTTTAAACTTATCAAAGGTCGTATCTGTATTTACATGATCTGAATAAATGTGTCGTACATTTGTGTCGTCCATTCGAAACAATACTAATAGGTTTCCATTGTCTCTTAACAATTGTTTCGGCATTCGCGAATGAGTCTGACAGAGATAAAACAGGTCTAGCATGACATGCCGACCCATCGAATAGTATTTCTGCATAGTTGATTGTTTCTTGCACACTACATCATCAATAATTAGAATTTAATTAGTCTTAGCATCATCTGGTGTGACAATGTTTTCATTTTCACTAAACGTATAGAAACCAAGTCTGTCTACTTCTCGCAAAATTTGCTCCAGACGTTTGTATTTTGGCTGCTGTAGAGATTTTGAGTACAGATAAACATTCTCGTATAGAACCCTGTTTGGTTCCTCTAGTAAACTTAGCAAGATGCATGTTTTACCGCAGCCGGATTTCCCAGAAAAAGTGCCCTTATATTACAGGGTAATAGAACGCCATGTCGCGATTCCCGAGACACAACTTCGTCTTCGGGTGTAATGCGTACCGGAAGCGAAACTTCTTGCTTGGTGATCTCCATGTGACTGAAAAGACTAATCTGCAAAGTGACAGTATTTATATAGAGGCAGAATGCAAACATATATAAAGTGCGACCATTTTTTATGGACGTCAGTGCGTAGTAATGCCTCGTTGAGTTAGGGTTGTGAAAAAAAATCTGGCCAGGGATTATTGAATACGCTTATTAATCACCTGCTCTTCGAAGCGCACATACCTGGCTATAAATTTTGTGGACCTGGTACGAAGCTAGCTAAAAGATTAGCACGAGGTGATAAAGGTATGAATACGCTAGACTCTGCTTGCAGGGAACACTATATAAAATACACAGCTAGCAATAACTTAGTGGACAGACACACTGCAGATGCAGAATTAGCAGAAATAGCAAAAGACATTGCTAACTCGTCCAACTCAAATTTTGGTGAACGACTTGCAGCTTGGGGTGTTTCAAAACTTATGAAATCTAAAGTAAAATGGGGGATGAACATTCGTTTTGGTAGGAAGACTGCGAGAATACCGCGTCGCAAGAAGGGCGGGAAAAAGCGCGGCGGTTTCTTGCCGCTGGTATTGCCCGCCTTGGGCGCTCTAGGCAGCCTTATTGGAGGATTTAAGTAGTGTTCCCAGGGCTGTTGGTGCTACAAAAAACGAGGTGAAAAAAATGGACGCGGTCTGTATTTGAAGCCATATGCAGTAGGAAGAGGCAGTTAGCGGTTAAAAAAAAAGCAGGCAACGAAAGATGAAATCTTAAAAAAACATGACCTAAACATCCGCTTACAAACATCGACATAAAAAAATTCGCGCAGAAGTTAAGAATTCCAAATTTCAGAGACGTTTACATGTGTGATTCTCTGTCAAGTAAACCGTGGCGTAATGAGCGCACTATCATTAATCTAGACAACAGCAACGAAAATGGAATGCACTGGGTAGCGTATAAAAAGTCGGGAAACAGTGTTAAGTTTTACGATAGTTGTGGCAATTTGCGTTCATTTCCGGAATTTAAACATTACATGCGTGGCACTACATTAACTTACAACTACTTGTCGGAACAGCAGCCCAGCGAATACAATTGTGGTCACCTATATCTGAGATTTCTTTCGAGTTGATATAAAAGTGTGTGTAATTAATTGCGAGACATCAGAAATGTCTATAACTTTGATTTTGACAGGTAACAGTTCTGAGCTGTACTCGGAGCATTTCCCCCCACTGAAACATGACGGGGCGTGGTCAGTAGCACTGACGGATTTCAAAACGTACAATTCCATCCCGAACGTGGAGCATAGGAATGCGACATTCCGTTACGTGTTCGTCTCTGACGCGGCACAGCCGGAAAAAATAACTTTACCCGTGGGCACTTACGAAATCAATGACATAGCTGCGTTTCTCAACCGTGCCTTGCTGCCCGCTGTCTCTCTTATAATACATGGAAAACCCAATACTTTTTAAGATGTGAAATGATTTGCAGTGCGGACATTGATTTCCGAAAACAAGATACGCTAGCCACGCTGCTTGGTTACAAAAACAAAATGTATGAGGCGGGCAAACTGCACGAATCCACACTCCCTGTTTCTATATTACCAATCAACGTAATACGAATAACATGTAGTTTGGTTTGCGAGTCCTATCTTAACGGCAAACCTAGTCAGACACTGCATGAATTTTCGCCAATCGTACCTCCAGGATATAAGTTGGTAGAAGTACCTAAAACGCTTATTTATGCTCCGGTCACTGCAAAGAACGTGCAGGAAATTACTGTTCGCGTCGTAGATCAAGAAGATCGGCTTATTAATTTTCGCAACGAAGAAATTACACTGCGATTACATTTGAAAAAAGTTGGTTTTGAATTTTAAGAATAACATAAAACCAGGTCGGGCTAAGAAATCACAGTTCAGTTCATTACGTGCAGGTGGCGCGTAAACACGTCAAAACGTACGTTATCTGAGAAGACTAGGATTTACCACGAGATAAAATGGATGTGGAAATACTTAACGTCGAGCAGGCGGTAGGTTATGAAGATACAATTACTAAAACAGAATTTCATTCCTATGTGTCATATTTGCCGGGGCCCTACCCTCTGTCGTCATAGGTTCGAATCCCCATTCAAAATTCAGATATTTATACAACCCCCTGCAATTCGTATCGTAGATTTCGCAGCGCAGTAACCAAAGCAAATTGTGGGGTGCCTCAAACTGCAAAAATAATTTTAAATGGTATACTACACTTGATTCAGCATATTACCTTTGAATTGAATGGAGTCGAACTGGATTCGACCCGAGACCTCGGCATCACGGCCACTATTAAAAATTATCTCTCTTTAACCGGAAATAAATTGCCCGCAGAGAAATTGTCCGGCTGGAGTATTAACGATAACTACACGCTTCCTGTTTACGATGGCGGCAAATTTGAATTTTGTGTGCCTTTTCAATGCTGTTCGGTTTTGCTGAAGATTACAGGCATATAATAAATAATTCGAAGCAAGAACTAGTAATACATTTAGCGAACACACAAACAAACGCCATCTTGGATACTGCCACCAACCCGGAATTAGTATCTTTGCCTTACATAGCATAGAATGGTTACTGCCACATGTTCAAGTAAAGATTTCAGAACGTGTAAAGTTTCTAAAATACGTAGAGAAGGGTAGAAACGTAGAGAATGGTCTTTAGAGTCATATCTTAATGTTCCTCAGTCTACGAATGTGAATTGGAATGTTTAAAGTAGTTTTGTTGCCGAGAAACCATGCTACATTATTCTAGCTTTTCAGACGGGAAAACAGAACACCATTAAGTCAGATCGCTCGAAATTCGATCACGTAAAAATTAAAAACGTTGAAATATTTCTTAACCCTGAATGTTTCCTGTTCGGAGATTTGAATTTTGATTTTACCAATGATTCGCACATGCTCGTATACCAGATGTTTACAGATTTTCAAAAACGTTTTTATGGTCTGGCGCCTTCGCCAACACTCGAACACCCTAGTGTTTGATGTTAGTAGACAAGATGATCAGTGGAAATCGGGTGTTATTGATCTGCGCATAGAAATGACAACGGACGAAAATTTACCCGCCAATACGAATGTTTATTCAATGATTATTCATGACTGTTTAGCCATGTATAACATGCGTGATAGAGTTGTTAAAATATTGACGTATATATGAACCAGCAGTCAGTTGACAATAAGCCATCGCCATGTCCGTCAATGTTGAAGGCTTCCAATCTCAAATTGGATTCAAAATGAAAGAACTTAGTATCGCCTACACGGACGGCACTACGGTGACATGTAAATTCTTATCTCCGTTTTCATGACAATTACTGGATAAAAAAAGTAAAATTTCTAATCGCTGGTTAACTAAATATTACCACAGGTTTCAATGGCTAGGTGGCGATATAAAATATTAAAAAATTAGAAACATAGTCAGCGAACTATCCAGTGTTGAAATTGACAGAGTTGTGTTTGTAGCCGGGGTAGAGCAAGAACGTTGGCTATCAATCCATTGCAATGATGATGTAAAAGTGTGCGACTTGCAAACAATGTTTGAGTGTCCTTCTTTAAGGAAATAAGATCGCTATACGAATATCAATCACACATGCAATACTTGCGATCAGGCCATGTTCTTGCTTGAATGCGCTCTTGCTAAGACAACGAGCGTTGGAATGCGGAGACGAGACGTTAAACAACACTTGGTGAAACTGAGGTCACATAACGGGAAAAAGTAAGAAAGAAGGTGGGGGACATGAATGTATAAAATAATCCCGCAACCGCTGTAAAACTTTAAGTATGGTTAGAGAAGCTGAACAGTGTCGCGATGCATTACAAGAGACTAAGCGATTTAGAAATCGGTAAAAAGTATGCAGTCACATAGTTTCAATTAATCGACATGCCCTATGGAAAGAGTGTAACGTGTGTGCTGGACGAAGGCGCCCGTGTACATCTACCGAAGTGCTGCGTCCAGATGACTAGGGAAGCGGAAATGACATCGTTGAACTCATCACTTGTACATATCATGTACAGAGGTACAAAAATGGCAGCAAACGGTAAACATAGGCACGTGCTTGATTTTTCGTGATTTTTTCTATGTAATATTTTTAGTCTAACTTTTCCCGAGTGCACATGTGTTATTTTTAAGGTGGCAGCAAATACGTAAGTTGCATTTAATTCATTCTATATTCACAAGTACATTGACGTTACAATCGGGCAGCGGAAATGACGTTGCTGAACTCGTCTCTCGTACACTTCATGTACAGGGGCATGAAGACGGCGGGAAACTGTAAATAAATGTATACGTATTCGCCAACTACCGTGACGACAAGATGAACACTTTTCACCCAGCTAACCACTACGTGAGCGTAGAACCTGGCTTGAGCAAGGTAACCTATTCCTACTGGTCTAACTGACTTTTACGGTCTTTTATGGAAGAATGCGACTCGCAGTTTCATTCGCTGTCTACGCACGAAGCAACATTCTACGAGCCCTGCTAGCAGATCATCGACTATTCTACATACGGTCAATGTTACGTGCATTATTTACGTAACGAAACAAAGCTGCCGTGTTCGCCGGAAGAAGTGATTGTATTCGCAAAAAGTAAGAAAACGCTCCATGCTCCGGACTGCAAGACGATGCCACCGCCTACTGTGCCACTGTCTGCGATGTCGATTCTACAACCTACATAGACTAGATCGTCAGCAGCAGCATCTACTCAGCCGCCAGCCGTAGACCTTCAGAAACCTGCTGATGCACGCCCCAAACGTAAGAGAAGTGACAACGAACCAGGTACCTCGAACAAGAAGAAGTTACCTGATCTTGTGTGTGCTACGTCCAGTGATGAATCTGCTACGCCTGTCTTTGTAGTAGATGAGATTTTTCTGGAGGAAAAATTACAATCAGTTGTTCTTAAAAGGTGTTTTAAAGAAATTATGAACAAAATGTTATCTGAATTTGTCTGTTCATTAATCGTCAAAAGTGCTAAAGATGTCAAAAAGTAATGTTTTTTCAGAAAAAAAAAAGAGATTGTTTGTGCACTCGGGAGTAAAATGTGAATATTGAAAAAAAAATTAATTTTGTTTCAATAAATTCGTGATTGTGAAATAAAATATTTCATTTCCCCCATATCACTTTTATAAAATAAAATGTGAAACTTAAAAGAAAATTTAAATGTTGGTTTATGAAAAATGAATAAAATTAAATAAAAACTTAGTCAGTTTTGAATACACTTCTCAGTAAAAAAAATATTATATCAGATTCTATTGGCAGCAATATAAAAATACTTTGCTGATGTGTGTCAAAATCAAAATCATGCGTTAAATAGAAAATGACTGCAATAATTTTACACTGCCTCACATAAAAATTATTATTATCTGACAGTGAAAACAAAAAAAAAGTTCACCAAATTTTAAAACCTACTATATCTTAAATTAATTAAGCACTACTGCAGTGTACATGCAAGTATGACTTCATTATATTAACAAAAGTATATTTGATGTTATGCAAGTATTGCTAGGCGTACTGGAAAATGTTGTGTTCTAATTAAAGTTATATCTTTAGCTTATTGCCAGAGTGTCTCCTGAGACACGACCGTCTGGCTCGCTCATCCAGTCTCGACTGACGTCAGCCACACACTCGTGTCCAAGGACACAACATCTCTCTCTTTTTATTGTATTTACCAAGCCTAAAAGTAACAAACATAACTTATATTTTTTTAAACATTATTACGCAACATATTTTTTTACAAAATTCTTAACTATTATTACTGAACACAAACCTGTTACCATTTACTTTTTTCCATTTCTCAAATTCTTGAAAAAACAATACCACTAAAGACAAAATTCTTAAATACTATAACATAACAGACTACAGGCTACAACTACAGAACTGTCACCCTCCATGCTATAAAGTATTGTTATAATGTACATCCTTCTATCTCACTTACTGTTTAAATACATACCAAGATTTTAACTGACATATATACAATACAAATGCTTAATCTTACTTTACCACAGAGTATTTAAATTTACCATTTTCCACTACGCCTGAAAGACAACTAGACAAGCCAAACTAAATTACATTTTTTTTTTTGTTATGTTACATAATTACACAGCCAGGTGGGAGTTACCACTTTTCTACTTGATCTGCGTAAGTTGCTTGCTACATCTGTTGCTGGTGCACTAGCTTGTTCGTGTTCTGTCTCAGCCCAACCTCTCCACCCTGGCTCTAGCTCTAGTTCATTGTCTCCAGCCTCAGTTGCAGCACACCCTGTCCACTCTGGCTCGAGCTCTGCATCATGACATCCACCAACACCTTCTCCTGCTGGTCCACTAGATCTTGTGTTACCGTCATGTACTGCTGATGGTGCTGACCTATTGCCTTGACAAGTTCTGAAGTTCTGTGACTACCGTTATTCCGGATGATATCACAGCCTGATGATTTCATCCTGCTTGGACGCTCTTGATTCATTTCTATTATGGGTGCTGATACTAAATGCTGTCGATTGCGCCTGAATAGTTTGCCCTCTGCTTCAACTAAGTACGATCTGGGGTACTTAAGTTCATTTGGTGTTGCAGTAACTTGCCCATAAGCTTTCCTGTCTGATATCCACACCTTCTCCCCCACTTGCAAGGGTCGCAGCTCCCGTGTTCTGTGCCTCTTATTATACCACTGTTTCTGCCCTTATTTTGATGATGCTAGCTGGTTTTGCATGTTTTTGAAACTCTGAGAGTGAAATGGGGTGAACATCGGCACAGTTGTTCTAATCTTTCTCCCAAGCATTATATCCAATGAAGACAAACCACATGGCAGGGGTGTACAGCGAAAATCTAACAAAGCTTCATAAATGTCCTTGTTTTTCTTGACAAGGATTTTTGCGGTCTTCATTGCTGCTTCAGTACAGCCATTTGACTGGCTGTAATATGGACTACTTGTCCTGTGAATGAAGCCAAAAAGCATTGCAAAATCCTGAAACTTCCCTTTAAACTGGGGGCCATTATCTGTCCATACAGTTTCTGGAATCACAAATCTGGCAAATGCGGATTTACACTGTTCAATGATCGAATTTTCATTTAAACTTGGAAGGTATAACAATTCAAAGTACTTCGAAAAGTAATCTGCTATGATTAAATACCATTTACCCCCACATTTCATTAAATCCATGCCAACTTTTTGCCAAGGATATTCAGGTATTGCTTCACTAAGGAAAGGTTCTTTCGGATTACTTCGCATTTCAACACAAGTGGTACAGTTTTCAACTAACAATTGTAACTGAGTGCTAAGTCCCAACCACCAAACAGACTGTCTGGCCAGAGCTCTGCATTTGGAGATGCTCAAATGTCCTTTATGTAACTGCCCTAGAACTTACTTTTGCAACGGATGGGGAATTATTCATCTAGTTTCCTTTAAGAGGAATCCTTCATTGATTGAAATGTCTGCTCGATACTGGTAATAAGGAGCAAGCTCTGCTGCCAAGTCCTTCTGCTTAGGCAATCCATATTGACAGTAATCCTGCAATTTCTGGCAAACTTCATCAGATTGTTGATGCTGTTGAATTTGATCCAGAATGTTTTGGGCCACCGGCAGACTATTAACAATCATGTTGACATTGCGGTGGCTTCTAGGCCTAGCTCCTCATCCCTCATCTCAGAGTCCAGTACAGGATTTCTAGACAAGCAGTCGGCAAGAACCAACTGTTCCCCTGGTACATAGCAAACTGAATAGTTGTATTTCATTAGCCAGATACGAAACCTCTGAAGCCTAGGTGTAAGTTCATCCACATTTTTAGACTGCAAAATCTGGAGTAGAGGTTTATGATCTGTTTACAGAACAACAGGCAAACCTAGGATATATTCCTGCAGCTTTTCACATGCTCAAGTTAATGCTAATGCCTCTTTTTCAATCTGGGCATATTTACGTTCAGTTTTCGATAGGACAAGAGAACCATAGCAAACCACTTCTCTAGACTCATCCTCATTGACCTGCAGTAAAGCACAACCCAAACCATATGACGAACTATCTTCACTCACTACCAATTTATTTTGTGTGTCAAAATGTGCTAAACATGAAACCAGAAGCATTTGATCCTTAATCCTGGCGAAGGCTTCTTGTTGATGGGGACCCCAAACATACATTTGATCGTCCCTCAACAGAGCATTTAGTGGTTCCAACACTTGGCTTTTGCGAAGGAATGAAGTTTCCTACATAGTTCACCATACCCAGAAACTGTAAAAATTTTGGTTTGTATTTGCATTCAGTGAATTCCACAAAGGCTTTGACTCGATTAGGCTGTACTGATATACCTTTACCTGAGATGACATGACCTAAAAATGTTACCTCAGACACACCAAAAGAACTTTTAGACCTGTTTACAGTTATACCGTGCTTACAATACCTGGTAAGAACTTCATGCAGTATTCCATCATGTTGCTCCACCGTCTCTCCAAACACCAAGACATCATCCACGTGCTGAAGTACATTGGGCAATCCCTCTAGGACTTGTGCTATCTTCGAGCTGAAGTATTCTGGTGCTGCATTCAGTCCGAAGGGTAATCTGGTGTACATGTACCTACCAAATGGTGTGATAAATGTAGTCAGAGGTTGACTCTTTTCACTTAGTGGAAACTGGTAGAAGCCGTTGTTAGCATCTAATTTGCTGAACACCTTTGCACCTTTCAGCTGTGCCAAAGTATACTGCACCTTATGAATTGGGAACACCGCTCTTTCTGTTATAATGCTATAATAAAGAACGCCGAGCAGAGCATCATCACCTTCACTAAACATAACTCAACCTCGTTACACCTCTCAACATTATCGCTAACAGACCCGACTACAATCCATTTATATCATCACTTCCATAGAGTGAACAATACACACACAGTATTAAGTCTGCCTGCTTTTGGTACCAACTTAGAAAAACAAAATTGTCCTTATATTACACCTTCCCCCAATTTTGACATACTTAAACCAGGCACACAAAATTTAAATTTACAATGTGGCAATGCCTTGGTCAGCACATCAGCCAACTAATTGCGAGTTTCTACATACACCAATTTTAAGACTTGTCTTTGCACTAGGTCTTTAAGAAAGTGATATTTAACACTTACACGCTTGGAACGTTTTGTCTCAAAAGTACTTGCCCTTTTAATGCTAGACTGGTTATCCTCAAACAAGACAAACTGCACATCTTTCACATTCAAAACTTCTACCAAAATCTTACCTACATACAAACATTCAACAGCAGCTGATGCTAGAGCTATGTATTCTGCTTCAGTGCTAGAAAGACTTACACATGGCTGTTTTTTACTTTTCCAAGTCACATTATTGCCAAAGACTCTTAGGAAATAACCTGTTATGCTTTTTCTATCATGTTTGCCATTGGCAAAATCAGCATCTACGAAACCATCAACAACTGGTGCATTTGATTTTTCATACTGCTAACACCACTCTTTGGCTTTGTTTACGTATCTCAATACATGTTTCAAATGCTTAAAACGAAGAGTGTGATAGCAATTTTGAAATTTGCTAAAATATGAAACCGGAAAACTTAAATCAGACTTACTACCAATCATGAGGTACATAAGACACCCTATAAGTTCTTTATAAGGGAGCCCCTTTTTACATGACGCACTTGGCTCTAGTTGCAGTTTTGGTTCCATAGGAATATCAGCATATTTACTATCAACCATATGAAATTTCTTTAGTACTTTGTCAATTAACCCTCTCTGGCTATTCTGCAGTGTATTATGTTTACTATGTATTTCTAAACCTAAGAACTTAAATGTACCTTTGTCATCATACATTTATATAATTTCAAATTCTTTCGTAAGCCTATCTTTAAGACATGATAT
Source organism: Medauroidea extradentata (assembly GCA_003012365.1). Taxonomy (NCBI): domain Eukaryota; kingdom Metazoa; phylum Arthropoda; class Insecta; order Phasmatodea; family Phasmatidae; genus Medauroidea; species Medauroidea extradentata. The sequence continues at coordinate 27,799 of PNEQ01004827.1, forward strand.
TGTTTGCTTACAATCTGAAAAAATCATCAAATCATCCACATTCACAAGAACATATAGAGAACCTTTCCTAAACAAACATGGATCTACATTCGATCGTACAAAGTGCATATCAGTTAAGGATTGGCACAACTTTTTGTACCAACACTGAGGCGACTGTTTCAGTCCATACAATGATTTTGTTAACTTACATACAACTTTACTATTATTAAACGGGGCTTTTACACCCACAGGCACTTGCATGTACACCGGTTCATCTAGATATCCACACAAAAATGCACACTTTACATCCAGCTGATCCATAGACCACCCTTTTTGCGCTGCTACTGAGAGAAGGATTCTTAATGTCACCATCCTGGCCACTGGTGTATAAATTTCTTCATCTGTCTTGGAATCTTGTAAGCAACCTCTTGCTACAAGCCTAGCCCTTTTTACAGTTTCCCCTTTCACTTCTTTCTCTGAAAACACCCACTTAGAATCTATTAACTTTGTATTGGGTGGACATTCTGTCAACTCCCATGTATTATTCTTCTCGAGTGATGTTACCTCATTTTGCATGGCTTTTAACCACAGATCGCGGTCTGAACTTTCCTCAATGTCTCTTATGTCCTGGGGTATATTAGACAGGAAACTATCACAACGGAGAGCAATATTTGTTATATCATAGTCTTCATACCATTTTGGGGTAGTTCTTACCCTAGTAGATTTCCTCGTTCCACTGTCATCCATTAAGCCTTCCCCTGAGGAAGTAATATCTGGATCATGTGTAGCTTCACATTCATTTTCTATGGACTCTACATCAGGTTGGACATCATCTTGCTCATATGCTCGAGCCCTTAACTTCACATACACTTTCTCTAGAAATTTCACATCTCTGGATATGATAATTTTCTTCTGTGCCAAATCAAAGAGTCTGTACCCATTTGATGCATAACCTACCATAACTAATGGTTCACACCTCTTCTCTAACTTGCCTATAGGATGATTAATTTTGGCAAAAACTTTACTCCCAAACGATTTTATGTTATTGTAATTTACACTGTACTTATACCATACTTCAGCAGGTATGCTGGCATCTACTCTAGGAGTCGATTGTATAGGTAAGCAGCTGTTCGAATGGCCTCCCCCCACAGATACCTAGGTAACTCTCCTATCATACATCTGGCTTTATTCAATAAAGTTCTATTCATGCGCTCACTTCTACCATTGAGTTGTGGTGTGTAGACTGGGGTGTACTCCAATTCAATGCCTTTGTCAAAGCACCACCTTTTGAAGTTATTTGAAGAGTATTCTCCACCATTATCACAGCGAATGACACTAACCTTTAGACCATCACCTGAAAATTTCCGTTCTGCACTCTCAACATAATGTTTCAAGTTTTCTTGAACCTTATCTTTTGTTTTCAAAAGGTAGACTACTGTGAAATTTGAGAACCCATCAATCACAGTTTGAAAGTACTTAAAACTATCAAATGTAGCTGGTGTAATTGGTCCACACACATCACTAGAAATAATTTCTAAAGGTCTACTTCCTTTAGGACAGGTTGACTTGAAAGGTTGCCTTGTCATTTTCCCTTCAAGACAGGTTTCACAGTCATGAATTTCGTCAATACCCTCTAGTCCAGTTTTCTCTTTCAGTTTGCATATTGCATCATTACAGGGATGTCCTGGTTTTCATGCCATGTTACATTGATCATTACACTCTCTGTCAAAGGTGTTAATTCTAAGACAAATAACTTCCCAACCATTTCTGCTTTAAGAACTGTAACACCATTTTTCTTAATTGTCTTAAGATTACTATCAAAAATCGTATAATACCCTGCTTCTACAACCTCCGAATTTGACAAAAGATTGTATTTGAAACCTTCTACCACTAACACGTTCTTTAATGTACACTCTGGTCAAATACTATAGTTCCTCTTTCAGTAGCAAGAAGTTTAGTTAAGCCATCAGCAATAGCTACTGGAACAGGTACTTCTAATGTTTCTACGTTTATCATGAATGGCTTAACTGCAGGGCTTGCAAAATGTTCAGATGCCCCTAAATCACACACAAAACGCACTACAACTGAGTTATTATCAGAACTGCTACTTACAGTTTTGTTGTCTCCACACATAGCCGTAAATATTGTGTTTGATACTTCAGCGAAGACTGCCTGGTGGTGTCCTTTACTTGGTCCTGCTTTACCTCCTCTGCTGGTGTCTGGCGTAGCTCTACTTGATCCTGGATGGACTCTGCTAGATCCTGGATAGCCTCTGCTTGATCCTGTATAGCCTCTGCTAGATCCTGGATAGCCTCTGCTTGATCCTGGATAGGCTCTGCTTGATCCTGGATAGCCTCTGCTTGATCCAGGACAAACATTTCTTCTTTTCCAACAGTCTCTCTTCTTATGTCCTGGGAGTCCACAGTAATAACATAACAGTTTCTTTACCAGAAAGACATTGTCAACCTGAACATCTTTACACGTTCCTGTAATCATATTAACCCTCTTATTGTGCTCTTCTAACAACCGCTCCTAATGTCATTAAATAACAATTTGTCACTGTATGTTTCAATTGCTATCACTAATTCCTTATAACTGTTTGGTAGGGTCATCAATAACTGACACGCCAAGGTTTCTTCATCAATGGTCACATCAATTAGCTTCAATTCACGTACTCTTCGTTCAAATGCGGCAATGTGCCGTTCCAAATTTTCACCTTCCTTGAGGGTTAACTGAAATAGTTTCTTCCGCAAGAACAACTGTGAACTAACCGATTTCCTCATATATATACCTTTTAGAGAATTTATGATAGTTCTTGGTGTCGTACATTCCTTAATATGTTCCAATTGTGAGTCGGCTATCCTTCGTACAATTAGATGAATCGCAGTCTTCTCAGCTTTCTTCCAGGCGTTGACGTTTTTCTCTCGAAGCCTTTCCTGAACTTGGTCATCTTGTTTTACTGTCAATCCTTTCTCCTCCAATATCTCGACCAATTCTTTGTCAACAAAATATCAAGGCAATCGTTTTTGTCCAATACGACTTTAACTGGTATATCCAATTATCAAATCCGACGCCATCAAATATGCCAATCTTAAGAACATCGTCTTCAATTTCTTCCATCTCATATGCCTGGGCCCATAACCCTTGTTATAATGCTATAATAAAGAACGCCGAGCAGAGTATCATCATCTTTACTAAACATAACTCAACCTCGATACACCTCTCAACATTATCGCTAACAGACCCGACTACAATCCATTTATATCACCACTTCCTTAGAGTGAACAATACACACACAGTATTAAGTCTGCCTGCTTTTGGTACCAACTTAGAAAAACAAAATTGTCCTTATATTACACTTTCTACATATTTGTTGAGTTCAGTGAAATCACAACACATGCGTACACCCTCTGCACCACCATAGGTGTACAGAACTCTGTAGGACCTTCGACAGGTGTAATCACCCCAAGCTGCACCATCCTGCTCAGTTCCTGTTTCACTTTCACCAACAGAGGGATAGGCACCAGACGTGGTGTCGTCAGAGCAAACGGTCTGTAGTCACTTTGAAGGTGGATGTCCATTTCAACTGCAATTTTCCCCAGCCCATTAAACACTTTTGGGAACTCTTTGTCCACGTTTATATTGTTGAGGATCTGAACTACATGTAATGCCTGAATAGCATCTTTACCTAGGATGGGATTCAAAAGATTTTCTATGAATTACACTTCGATTGTGTGCTCCCATCCCTTGTGACAAAATGTTAACTTCTTTGTACCCACCACCTTCAAAGGGCCACCATCAGGGCCACTGACCCTAGCAAATTTTTCCATAGACCTTAAGTTTGTAGCCCTCAAAGTCTCACTGTTGAGACACGTGATGTCGGCACCGGTGTCGACAAGGAAATTAATTTTATTTCTCAACTCTTTGACCTCAATCTCCACAGAAAATGGGTTGGACACTGGCATTTTAGGTTAAGACGAAATGTGACCAATAACAAAATCGGAGGTAAAATCTTCTTGAAAGTCAGATTCCTCTGTTATGTGGCGCACATTTTAGTCTTTTTACATTTCTGTGCGAAGTGACCACATTGGTCGCACGAAAAACACGTCACGTTATGTTTGCTGACGTGCTGAATACTTGCTAGTATTCTGCGACGGCTCTTTTCGTCGTATTCCGACGTTATGGCCACTGTTGTTTTTACCTTTAAACACAACAGTTCAATCAAATCGCTCCCGCTGCATGTCCCTGTGTTTATACTCCACTCGCGAGACGTTTGCCGTCTGTTTTTCGCGCAACTGCTGGGACTGAGAGAGCTACAACTCACCTTGGCGATACATGTTGAAAGCATCTTGAAGTGTCAAACGGCTCTGTAGCTGCATATATTCGCTAAGGGCTACATCCCGCATGCCGACTACGATCCTGTCGCGGATGAGTTCTTCTTTAAGATTTCCATATTCACGTCCCTCAGCTAGGTTATGTAGCGACGTGATGAAGTCTTCGGCACTTTCCGTCGCAACCTGCACCCGTGAATTGAACTTAAAACGTTCAAAAATAATGTTCACCTGCGGTTTGAAATGTCTATCAAACGCTTCGATAAGTTCTTTGTAAGTCCATTCTGTTGCTGGCTTTGGAAAAGTGAGGATGATTTCGTCTGCCTTTTCCCCCATAAGGTAAATAAGGAGGTCTATCTTGTCTGCATCTGCACATTTCTGTTTACCACTCAGATTTAAAAACCGATCAAATCACACCTTCCATCGAAACCAGGCATTCGGATCCGAAAAGTCTAAAGGGCTTGGTGGTTTAATTTGCAATCCTATCGCATTTGTTTCGCCGCCGGTAGCCATTTTACCGTACAGTTTTACTGAAGATAACTTCTGATGATAAGAAAGAAACACTTACTGCGCGGTCACACAATTGATGGCCGTCATCCCGGAAAATGTTAGTTTTACCGCTGCCACCATGTTGTGTTCTAATAAAAGAGATATCTTTAGCTTACTGCCAGAGTGTCTTCCATGACACGACCGTCTGGCTCGCTCATCCAGTCTCGACTGACGTCAGCCACACACTCGTGTCCAAGGACACAACAAAAAACGTAGTAATTTTCATAAAGACTTAGGTTTTCTATTCTTCACAGCCAGTGGACAAGACAGCTCCTGAAAGTATTTATAAATGTACCCAGACTTGTCGACACCGACATGAATGTGTTTACCAGGCCTCAGGTCATGACCGGTCATTTCCTAGGGGGAAATCCAGACCAGGGGCGTGGTCGCTAACCTTACAGAACACGGGAAAAGTTTCAATGCCCCTGCTTCCTCCATGTTGGATATCGCGTCTCGAGAAATACATGTTTATGAAATAAAATATTTCATTTCCCCTATGTCACCTTATGTAATGTAAAATCTATATGTGAAAAGTAAATTTGAATGTTGATTTATGACAATAATTATTTGATTAAATTAATAGAATTACTCTGTCAACATAATTTGTTAGTTTATAAAAAAATACATCATCTCAGTAAAAATACCTATGACAATGTTTAGAAATCACTAGCCAATTTGGAAAATGAATACAACTGCTCAGTAAATAAACTATACGTCGGGTACATGAACACATCAGCTCAGTAAACATACTTATGACATTATTTAAAAGAAATATTTTTTCTTTGTAATAGACGTTAATATTATGCTGAAGTAAAGAAAACTATTGTTTGCGAAATAAATTACTTGATATTACATGATGATATTTGCTTGCAGTTGGTCATTTTATTGGTTAAAAAAAGTATACAGGAGACTAAATAATATGACTGTCGTGTGAAAGCCGTATAATATTACTATACGTGAAAATACTTTATAATTACCTGGGGGTATTTAATAAAATGAGCAATCATCGTACAACTAATGAAAAAAAATCTTTATGACCGGTAGAAATGTCTTGAAATTATTTTTAACATTGTGCCATACATGAAAAATAAATAGTGTACATGGTAACTATTTCATTTGGTATAAAAAATATTTTTAATGAGTTACCAATAACTGCATCATTTTATTTTACATATGTATTTTAATAATAAAAGTTGCTTCGATGTAAGTACTGCCAGACATAATATTTCATTTAACATACTGGCAATCGTAGTAATTTTGTTTTAATACAAACTTGGCTATCCGAGTATGAAGGTTTTCGGGTAGCGTACGGACCGCTTGCAAGGTGACGGCTTCCTGGATGTATTCCTGACATACCGGCGACAGCCAGGAACCCAGGAATGTGTTGGTCAGGGGCTATGAACTGTGTCGTACCCACCCTCTCCTCTCCCTAAAAAGGCGGTGTCTCTTACTTCCAGAACACAAAAGAAGACTTTCTCTGTTTCCGCCATGATGGATATAACGTTACTCGGGAGATCATAAATAGGCGTGTAAGACTTAAAATCAGCCTTACTTGTACTCCGACGCTCGACTTGTTGGTGTTAGCGTGCTTTGTAGGTTTCGCCATTCAGCCACCGAGGGTTATTGTTTCTGAGGTTTTCACGTCTGCTGCCATCACATTCCGATTATTTTTGCAAGTAAGTGCTACATGGATGGTTAAAAGTTTCCACAAATTTGTAATCATTAAATATGCTTGTTAGGTCTTTACGCTGCAATTATATATATATATATATATATATATATATATATATAAATGTTAATAATTTCGTGAAATGTTACGATTATTGGCTAGATATAAAATCGATGCCCTGCACACGACAGCAGCGCCGTCTAGCACACGACGAAGAAAACAAACATGGCGACTGCAGCGCCACCTAGCAACCAACGTTGGAATCATGACGTCACGAGCTGACAAAAATAAGTGTCAGTCGAAAAAAATGTGACGTCACAAGCAGACGACGTAAACAAACATGGCGGCTGTGTAGAAGATGACGTAAGACAAGTGTCAGTGGAAAAAAACCAAATTTGGAAAATCCAAAATTCAAAAACCAAAAACAAGATGACGGATGTGATGTCATCAAGCATGGTGGACATCACGTCATCCAAGATGGTGGACAGTAACATCACGGTGGCCATGTTGATTGCGTCATCAGCTTCTCCTCGGCTCCTCACCCTCAACCCTCTGTGCTTAAACCGGCCATTTGCCACTACTAATAACAGCATCCAATATTAAGCTATATTTAGCTACGTTTATTTACGGTTGTCTCTTATCAGTTACTTGTACATGTTGGGGATTAATAATATCTTAAGTACAATGAGTAGTAGCTTCTTTGTAGTATGACAATTACTGGAGATCTTAAAAGTTTGTATATTCAGTCATATTTACCCTGTACCTATCAAAATTCTCAAGTGGATATAATCTGTTAATGTCAGCTTGTGGCTACATTGTTGCGGCCCCCACTGCACCTCTACCTGGTTGCTTCTTTGTTACTGACAAAGAGAACTTCAAGAAATGTCAAATAAGCTGTAAGGCAATAGCGGGAGTAACAAGATGTACGTGTATTTGACCCTTGTGGATTACCTGGCCACTGTGCCATTTTGTCTTTTGACGCCATAATACTGACAACAAACTGATAAATAAGAACAAAAGAAACAGAATTATATAAGGTGATAATTTTTTTTTTCCATTTTTCACTAGCATTACGTTTAAGCTACGACTCATTGTAACTTTTGTAACATTTGAGTTTATCCACAGGGCTGGGTCGTGTAAATAATACTTTCATCTCTATTCATGAAAGGAACCAGTGATTGGGTGATTGACATATCAAGCCATGGCGCAAACCGCTGGACCTAGAAATGAAAATGTTGAGGGTGAGTTTCACTTAGGACCAATAGTGGCCGGTATAGAAGTGCACACCCAGTTTTCTGTAAATTAATTTTGTAAAATATTTAAAACAGACTTGTGTGTTTTTGTAGCCCTAAATGATCATCTAACCGATCACAAATGCACTGAGTTTTTATCCTGTAAAGCTGCGATGTTGCAACACTGTGCTGTGCACAACAGAGCTGTGCTCTCCTCCCAGTTCAGCCTTTCTGTGCATGCGCACGACAAAATGACGTCACCTATTATGGAGTTTTAACATTGAATAAGTGCACAGTTCTGACTGTGCTTATGCCTGTAGATCATGGAAACTGTTAGGTTAGTTCTTTCACCTCTTGGTCGCAGCAAGTGTTACATCCCCACAACCATAAAACACCTTGCTAGATGCCAGCAGTTGAGCTTTACCTAATACTAGACCAAATGAACATTCTGAGCAAAAATGTGTCACGAGCCTTGAGCAAATTTGGCGAGGAGACGTTGTAGTTTTAAATTTAAAACAAATGTCAATAATACAGAACGCAAGTAATGAATGCATATTCGCACGAACAGTATTTATACATATTGCATCCAAGATATTAAATATTACACAATAACCTTACTAGAAAATAACATTTTAACATTGGATGTTATAAATGAAGAATATGTTAATTATCATATATATGTCGAAAATGATAATCTAACTAAATTTAAACTAGGTTGAAAATTATATTTACTTACTGCTTACTTAAGATCCATATTGAAATTTGCCTGGAAGTTAAAAATAAAGGGAAATAAAACAACTTTCAGTGCTTGTAATGAAATTTTAATCTACGTACTGTATCATGAAAAGTTAGTAAAACAACATGAAATTTAGTGTGTACGAATAATTTGTGACTATTATTAACTAAAAATGTCCTTTCTTAGTTATTTTTCGAGACAATGTGTGAACATCCATTATATGAATTCATCGGCTACTACTGTTTAGGACATAGGAAGTGTTAAGAAGAGACTTTTTAAATTTTGACTCCTAATGCGGTGAAAAGGAGCGAAATGTGTTTTTAAGAATTATCGATATATTTCGAATCTGAAGAGCTACCACTGTGATTTTCACTTCATTGGGACATTCTCACACGTGCATATTAGGAAATTTCAAGATATATATATATATATACACTTTTTTTTCTTCAAAATTTAACATTTAAGTGGCTGAAAAAGACGTGAAATGTGTTTTCAAATATTCCTATACAGCTACAGAGTCAGTTCAGGTTCCGAAGCGCACTCTGCTTCTGGATGTTTGTTTCATAACTACTCAAAAGTCTATTCCAGGATTTTTCCAAATTCTATCGCAAAGAATTAAAAAAGAATTTTGAAATATGTTTCCTATTAGACAGGCATATATATCTAACCCATTAAACTTTTAGACATCAATGTAAATTTTTGTTTAAGTTTATGCATACTTAAATAGCTTGAAAGTAATTTCATGATTTATCGAAATAAGGTTGACTTGAAAAGTGATTAAATGTGTTTTAAGTAAAGCGTCAATGTGCCTCGAACGCGACGGGCTATAGTTGGGGTTTTCACTTCAATGCGACAGATATAAAAGTCAAAAATATCATTTAAGGATTTTTCTAAATTCGACCCCTAATGAGTGAAAAATTTTTACGCGTCAATCTTGGATAGCTTTTAAACCAGTCAAGATATTGATGTCCCTGTTGGTTTTAAATGATGTTTATGTAATTAATAAAAAACGTTTAAAAATTGGTTAAAATTATTCTTTTAACAGTGTTAAAAAGGAATATTTTTTTCAAAAAATTTCCAGTGTAACTCGATGCCTAAGAGATATTCTCACAATTTTTTTTATAACTTACGTATACAAATGTCTAAAACACTGGTTCACGGGCGATCACGTGACAAAAATGCATAATTTTGTATTTGCACAGTTCGGTTTATAGACGTTACTTGTGATTACATTTATTTTTACTCTCATAATTTTCCCATAGCGAGACAAAGTCAAAATTTGAAAGTTACTGAAACATAGGAATAACACAATCGCAAACCAAGTGAGTTACTCAAATGAAATAATTTACACTGAAATAAGGTATTGTGGGCAATATGCTAAAATATTTAAAAACACACAATAATATTTCTTTGTATTTTTTTTTAAATCTGAAAATGATGATATCTTACTTCAATTTTTGGCAATTTTTAAAAGAGACAGAAGTGTTTTGACATATTTTAGCATAGTGTCTATAATATCTCACGTCAGTGTAAATTATTTCATTCTGGTAAGTCACTTGGTATTTCTTATAGACTATTCATGATAAAGTAAGCACTGCATAAAGTTTTCTTTCAGCCATTACGCATTCATCTCAACAATTTTCAATATGAAATCCATCATGAAACTAAAAACCCGTGTAAACATTTCACCACACTGAAAGCTAAACACCTTTGGCCTCCTATAAAATACAGTGTTTGTTTATTACAGATGTAGAAGGGTGCTTAGTTTAAAGTGAACGGCCTATATTCCTATGTTCCTGTAACTTTCGAATTATGACTGTGACATGTCAATATGGAATGATTACGAGAGCTAAAAGTTTTTTTACAAGTGGAAAAGTGTAGTCACAAGTAACGCTTTTAAAACTAACAATTTGTCGTACTAATATAAAATTATTAATTTTTGCCATGTGAAAACCATTTAGGATTTTTCGAATTTCGACCAGTAAAGGGCGGAAGACTCATAATATATAGCTTAATCCTCAGTATCTAGCGAACTCGTTGGGGTTCTATGTGTTTCTCTTTTCTTTTTTGCGCCAAAATGATGTTCACGGAAAAATCTAAAAGTTGTTTCAAGTTTTTTCTAAACTTGCAAACTTAAAATGTGGAAAGGAAATAAAATGTGGTTTTAAAAATACCTCAATTTATCTTAGTTCAGTACAAATGTGGTTGTGATCATGTGATTTATAAGTATGATTACAGAAATAATAAAAAAATTCAGGACTTTCTGATTTTAAACATGTAAGGGCGAAATGACTTCAAATGTGATTTAATGGGACACAAAATGTATCCTTCAAATTATCTCTTAAATGAAAGTATCACAGAACATTAATAGTTGATGTTTTTATGTGTAACCTAGCAAGTAAAAAAACTTATATTGATGGTAAAACATAAGCTGTGTCCGAATCACCAAGCGGTCAACATTAGATACCTACCTAAATGTTTGGAGGTTGAGGGTTGAAATTTACTGAAGTGGAGAAGTATACAAAATTCCCAAATAGCTCCGTTAATTCGTCTGTAATTGTTTACTTATGTTTTATTTAACATATTTCGACTGAAATACATTAACATAGGCATTAAAAACTGTAATAATGAAAACTAAAGACAATGGGCCAGTTTTATTTTAAATATTGGTAACAACACTTTTATTATTAAAATAAAATATAGATTTGGTAAATAAATAACCCTAAAAGCAAAATCATAATTTTAATGAAGGAATCATATCGCAGGAAGTGAAAACACAGCTAAACAATTTATGTATAATAAATAATTGACGATACATTCAACGGAGATGAGGTTTTTGTGAAGAAACGTAAAAAAAAAAAAAAAAAAAAAAAAAATGAAATTTCAAAAAATTTCTGGTTTCCAACTTTGCCGCACACATCGCTGTTTCGAAACGTTGGAATCTATACACCCTAAATTTCCAAATCCTAAAAACGTAGGAATGTTGTTTCGGGCATGGCTATACTCCATTTCATATAAGTTTGGATAAATCTGACAGCAACTTATGGGCAATAATTTGTAATATTTTGTTATTTTTGTCACTATGCAAGACAAACTTTGCAGTATAAATGCTGCAATGGACATTTCAGGTTCATTGTAGAGCTAAAAATGTTTTGCATTGTGCAGCAAATCACAAAATACTAAAAAATTATTGCCTATAAGTTGCTGTCAGATTTATCCAAACATATATGAAATGGGGTATATAACGTGTAAGCTGTTCAAAGCAGACAGTCAAATTAGCAAGTGTGTTCATCGACAAATAATTAATATGGGATTACTATTTGCATTCCTTTTAGTAAGTTATGCTGTATAACCTCTTTGCTCGTTCTGTTATGCAGTTATTTCAAACTCTGATCTACGGTTCAGAAGGTTCTGGGTTTGAACTTGATGTGCGCCCAATACTATATAAAGAGAATACGCGAAACTCGCTGGAATAACTGGCGATTGCGATGCGCACACCATCTAGCGGCGCGGAACTGATTCAACACCCAAGCAATAAAGAAGGTTCCTCTATGAAAGAAGGTATATGGAGAACTGCGCGATGTACGCAAAATAAGTGTTTTACAACGACAGTATAATGTGCTTTCAGTGCGAAATATTATTAAAATCATACAGAAAAACATTCAGTTACATTGTTCTTTGCATGATCTCGCTGTAAATAAATATACAATCACTTTTAGGAGTTAAAATTTTGCTAGAACATTGTAGTTTTAACATTATGTAAATACACAATATTTTGCTAGAACATTGTAGTTTTAACATTATGTAAATACACAATATTTTGCAGCTTTGTTTCTTTTTCGGCACTTTTGATTTTAACTCTACAATTTTTCACATTAATTTAAAAATTAAAAAAAATAATTTTTAAATTATGATACAAAATTACATTTACATTATGTTACACAATTAATGTTATTAAATATAATTACTTTTAGGGCTTTAAAATTTGCTAAAGCGTAGTTGCACCAACACAGATTATTTAAATATGCACTACTCTAGCAGCTTTAAGATTTTTCTTATTTGGTACTTTTGATTTCAGTTCTTCATTTCTTTCATTGATGTAGCATTTCATCATAACATTTACATATTTGTCATAAAACAAATGCTTGCAGTCATCACATATCACTGTCGGTTGCTGACATACATTTTGCATTATTTTGTATTTAACACCTTCCCTACTTTCATGAAGATATGTTTTGAACAACTTTTCATAGTAAATACCGACATCCTCGCACCAATCGGCCGCTACCTGTTTCGGGTAATACATATTTGTTCTATCATATTGTTTTGTGCAAATGTAGACATTATGTGGATCAACCAGCCCAGCATTTAGAGTTGAAAGCTTTTCCTTGCAGCTATCATGCTTGAGTTTTGAAATTACCCATCCTGTAACATCGTGTTTAGAGTTCATGGTAATAATATCGGCTTCTTTTTCAAAATCAGCAGACTTATCAGTGTTTTCAGCTAATTTTTTTGGGATTACAGTGAAATTTATGTTATGTTTTTCGATTAACTTCTTTTGCACTAAAAACCGAGTCAAATCCACTTCACAGTTGCTGTCTTCTGAAGGTTTCAGTAGCTGATTCGTTGTAACACTTCTCAATATTGTCCTAAATTTGGTTGCATCGGGTGTAGTACAGTTTCCTCCTTTGAACCTGATAACAGGAAAAAGATTTTCGATACAGTCTTGAGTCAGACGCCTAGTAAGCAAGAAAGAAAAATCGTAGTTCTGTTGTAAATCTCGCCAGAGGAGCTTCAGGGCAGCAATGTTTTGTAGCCAACCGTGAACACAAGGAGGATTTTTACTATGTGTATTTAAAAATTCCATTTCCCTGAAAAAAATCAACACACTCGTCCAGGAATTTCCAATGTTTGGAATTTTCTTTTAAGGCAGATCGATAAACTTTAGCCGACGACAGGGAAGATGAGTTAAAGCAGTCAAAAAGGCAATCCATCATCTCCAAAAATTCTGCAGTCTATACACTTTCACCTGACATAGAATTAAATGAAACGTGTGTCATTATCCCTGCACTCACTGAATGACTTAACACTCTTGCTGCTAAACACACTCTCATCGGAGAAAACTGAGGCAATTCCAAGCACTTCTTCGTCAGATTTGGTGCTAAGCGTGGTTTCCTGTCTTTTTCTTTAGAATAAAATTCAACTATATGTTTCCAAGACATTTTGTGCTGTCCTTTCTGTATGTCAAATTTTTTGAAATTATTTCTGACTGACTTAAGTAAATGTGGAGTGTCGTGAAAGAAATATATTCGTTCCGAATTAACTTGTATATAATGTCTTTCGTCAGTCACTTCAAAAAGCTTCGTCATTTTTAGATTTGTTGCAGCTTGATCGCAAACTACTACCTTAGGGAAATAATCACTGCTTTGCAATTTCTTAACTATCATCAGAACAATGTCCCTCAAAACTTCGCTTTTAACACCCTCTCCAGACAAAAAATACCCGATCATTTGTTTAAAGTTTACTTTAAGTCCTCTTATCATAACTACAAGGGCTTGTTTTGCAGTTTGTAACTCTCCTCCAGCAGAAGAAGAAGAGGAATGTCACTACCTAAATACACGAAACCTTCAAACATATCCTTTCTGGCCTCATATGAAATTAGTTCTTTAAGTGAAATCTCATCTAGCACAACTGACACAACACGCTCTGATTCTTTTAGTGTTTTCGACTTTAATGAAAGCATTTCCAGAATACTCTCATTTAGACCTGGCTTCATATCTAAACCTTCTAGCCACTTTTGTAGGGACATCATAGTTGGAAGACAAAAATGATTTTATAAAAATATGTAGGATCTTGGGGAACAATAGTACCCACACTGCCAGTGCAACATTGTTGTCATAGTCGGTGTACATACGGCCTCTTTTCTTTTTTAGCCTAAGTTTTAGTTGAGAAAACAGGAAACTATCAGAACTGTTTTGGGAAACACGATTACCGACATCTAAAATATGTGAACTGTTGGTAATAACTTTGGCCTATAGTAACTTTTTATCATCTTGCAACTTTGAAATAATTTTCCTGTACTTGACAAATTAATCTTTGCGCATTTTTAAGTTTCTGTGTCGTTTCTTGAAGTTTTTTTCTTGTGTTGTCTTCTTCTGGCTCTGTTAGTCGGTCTTCTACGGAAGGGCCTGAAACAGAAAACATGTATCAATTGCTAAACTGATTAAAAAGTTGATAGTTTTTTAAAACCTAATTCATTCATCGAAGACCCTACATACGTAAAATGTCACCTTCTGCTACAGAGTCAACAATGAAATTATCTGTAGAAATGTTTCTTTTTCTCGGGCTTGATCTTTTTGGTGTATGGTTGTCCCTTCTGTAAAGTCCTAACGATGGCACCACCCCATTTTTGAGCCTGCAAAAAATAAATAAAAACTTCTGTATTTCTAAAGTATTTACCCGAAGCAAGATTAGCAGTGTAAAAAAATACACCAAAAATAAATCAGTTTATTTGCACGCAAACAGACATATGCATATAAATTTTTTTACTCTCGGCTTTTCAAGTTGGGATCCTTGAAATTTTGTTCAGAAAAGTAAGCAGAACAAACTCGATACACTTTGTACAATTTCTCACTTCCATACTTCTTAAAAACAACATTCAAATCTTCCCTTCTACACTTCGACACCCGTAGACCGCAACTGAAAGAAAACACATAAGTCTTTTGTTATAGAGCTTGAAGCAGGTAACATATTTAATTGAAACAAGCATTAAAAATTAGAAATATTGTAGTTTGCGAAATAACTGATGTTAAGCTGTCAATTGCTTTACATACTTACAGATCTTTGTCTTTCGGGAAACGAAAAAACGAATTTGAAGCATTTTTCACATTATAATAACTGCAACCATAAACTGCACATATTTTCCCTGCCATTGCAATGAAGCAGAAACATACAAAAGCAAATGTATTCGCGTAAACTGCGAAATAACGCCTTCACGATGACATTTTTCGCGCTACTTTCACGTTTTATTCTACAGAGCTGAGTGTGTGTTCGTCAGTCCAGCGCCGCTCGGAGCTTCGTGTATTCTCTTTTATACAGTATTTGATGCGCGCTAACGTGTCATTAAGACACAACTGATTACATTAGTTTCATCTTATGAAGACAATCGATTGGACAGTAATGGAATACGTGCAATCCGCCATCCTAACACTGTTCATTATCCTGTGACTTTGCATAGCAGCAACAGCTCACTTGGCATATACAACTGCACAAGGTTAACCTCAGTTTAAAACTGGCACTGCCAAAATACCCATTCACATTTTAGAGACTAGAACTACACCTCAAGATCTGTTTTGCTAGGACATACTTGTTTCTTATTTGCAGGTTTGGTTATGTGGTCTGCTCTAGAGTAACCTCACCTAGCAACTCGGTATTCTTACACTTAATGACAGAAACTCTAATCTCTTGTCCAAGTAAGTACTTCAGTTAAAGAAAATAATAGCGGCTACATCATACATACATTGACAAAACTGCTGGCAGACTGTTAGTCTAATTTAAAATAGCAGGCAGTTTAATAAAATAATATCCACATAGGCGAGCCTATAGGATGACCCATGTTCCCTCTCCTTCTCCGTAATTCCATTCAGCGTGGCAGTTTCGTAAATACATTGTTAATTCCCCAGCATCGATATTTTAAATAAATGCAACACTTCCTTCAAGACGACTGATAAACTGTTGCCAAACATAACACAACAATAAAATTACTATATTTTCTTCGTTTCTTAATGTAAGCTAACTATGAAGAACTTTTTCATAAGGAAATATAACCATACGCAGAAATACAGTGGACTCCCGATTATCTGTGTGAGAATTATCCGATTTGCGGATTACCTGCGCAAAATATTTCACATAAAATAACTTGTAAAAAGTTGGAAAACTTTATTGAAAAAATATTTGGTTATTGTTAAATACACACATTGTTTACTCGCATTAGTTTAACCAAAATGTTATACCCGCAACCGTATTTTGAAAGGTTTAAAGAAGATTTAGGTCTTTTCCAGCGAAATAAATGGGTTAACGAGATTGCCCGCGATCCACGCATGAATGGATTAACGACATTTGTTTTTTGGATAAATAATATGCCCGCGATTTTTTTATTATTTGTGTTTTTAGAATATTATCACACATCCCCTAGTCATTAATGCGAATTTTTGAGAGTCTGCTGCATTAAATTGCTTCCTTTCATTACAGGAATGAATTTGACCACTTTTCTTTCTACTGAGATCTAAGGAAGGACAAAAGGGGATTATCCGCTATTTTGGATTTACAGAGGCATCGGCCTCCTTTATTAGTGGGGATAATCGAGGGTTGACTGTACACATTTCTTTAATATAAGACCTATTGTAAGGTAAATGTATGATCTGTTATAATTACATAATAAAATGTACGGTCGGTTTTATGTTAATAGTTGATAGAAATGTAGTTGAGTCACTCTCGTCCATATATTTATGAGTGTTGTGTTGTTGTCAGACGAACTTGGTGCCTTATCCACGTATACACTTCCCACTGGTGACGTATGCTCCAGTAGTGTCGGCAGAACGTGCCTACCACGAACAGCTCTCAGTGGCAGAGATAACTAATGCGTGCTTTGAACCAGCCAACCAGATGGTGAAGTGTGACCCACGCAATGGCAAATATATGGCATGCTGTATGCTGTACCGAGGAGATGTTGTGCCAAAGGATGTGAATGCTGCCATCGCGACAATCAAGACCAAGCGCTCCATCCAGTTTGTCGACTGGTGCCCTACTGGTTTCAAGGTGCGTCTCCTCTCCCCATGTCCATTAACGCCATCCTTATATGTCCTACAAGCACACCTCCTTGCATGCTCTATCGAGATGTGCCCATCGATGCAAATGCTAAAAATTGCAACCATCGACTGGTGTCCCACTTAAGTCTCTGCCATTAACAACATCCCTATATTAGTGTCCCAATTCCAAAATGTCTCTTATCCAATTTTTTTTTTTTTTTTTTCGAAATTCTTGTTTTTGTTATATGAAATTCCTTACATCAATGTGTCCACGAATCTGCAATATTTTGCTTCCAAAAGTCTTTTTTCATTATTAGAATTAATTTCGAAAATTGTGTGCAGTTTCAAAGCATCTGTTCTCCAAAATATCAGTAACCGAAATGGCGGCCTACGAATTTAAAGCCTTGTACACTAACAAAATGCCCTCTTTTGACTGTATGGTTTCCATATATCTTTTGCCACCTACTTTCAGAATCATTGCCTAGGTCACCACAATGTAACCATACATCTGAATGCCAGAAGTGAAATTCATTTGGCACACAATATTTTCGAAAAATGCATCAAATTTTTTACACTACAAAATCTAAAATTGACCTAGACAATGTTATACCGAAATACACTAATAATGAAGCTCCTAAATGAGATATGGCAAGGGGTCGCAGGAAACAGGATACCACCTCTTGGAACAAGTACTATGTACCAATTTCAGTTGGAGGAATAAAACAGGTCGTCCTGGTATGCAAAGCAGTTTTTTGTGAGGTTCTGGGCGGAAACCCAAAAAGAATGCAATGTGACTGCAAAAAAGATTTTTTTTAACTGTAAAACTCGCATGTGAGAACCGGGTTCGTGACCATCAGTCTAATTTGAAGAAAAGCTGTGAGCTAGTCATAAAACAGTTCATTGAGAATCTAGTTCCCCTGAGTCTCATTATTGTCATAACGCACTAAAGGTTAGGCAATATCTAGAACCAATTTCTAAATTATTCAAAGACTACAATGGTTCTTGTGACAGTAATGAGTCAAGTATAAATGTTTAAAAAAAAATATTTGTTACAGAGTACAACATTTGGTTTGGAGCTCCTGCCACAGATGTGTGCTCACAATGTTCATGCTTGAAAATGGACAGAAATAGGAAGAATGTATTGAACATTCACAAGAAGATGTATACTGCATTTTACAGAAATTTAAAAGAGAAAAATTAAGACGACATTACTCTGTCTTATGACTGCCGAAAAAAAATCTCATTTTGCCAAAGTTACCAGATAAGTCTAGCTATTACACCCGACAACTGTGTACATAACTTCACGATATGTGAAGGTACTTCTAAAGATAAACAAAGCAAATACAAAGTGTTCGTATATATGAACAGGTGAGACGAAGAAGGAAAATATTCCACTGCAGCCAACTTTAGGGAAAATAGGAAAAACATTTTGACACTAAACTGTAGGTTGAATGGGAAAACTTACAATGAGACATTTGTTTGTTAGGATTTAAGGAAATGGAACATTACATGAAAAACACACTGTAGTTTATGTACTGAAAGTTATATGCAATCAAAGTGGATGGAATGTACAGTATTCCTTTTTAATCTCAATGAGCCTAGTGTGTTCTGAAACTCGATGCAACAATAATTTACAGATATGATTTCATAATACAAGTGTTGTTAATTAATATAATAGTATGTTTTATGTTAGAATATATACACTGTACTAACCACACATTTACAATGCCTTATGTTGTACTGTACATTAACACTGTAGACTACATAAACAAAAGAAACACTACCGCATCGAATCTCGCAGCGAACAGCCAATCATGTCATAACGTTGAGATTAAGAAGGGAATGATTTGCATTTACATAAAACATCAAAACTCAGAGTTCTTTAATGGTGTAAGGATTACTAGGATCCTTAATTTTTTTATCAGAATCAAAGAAGCGACATATAAAGTACAACTTGGCTATATCAGTTCATTTTCGGTGAAATATGGAATGTTTCCCTTTTCATCTCATCCATTCTATATGGACAGAGGCCGTTAACATCAAGGGATCTTTTCAGATTGCATAATTAATTTACAACAAATTGTGCATATATCTTTAAGATTTTCAAAAAGAGGACTATTTATGTTTCTTGGTATGTATTCCTCAGAAAATTAACATGAAATGTTTGCCACAGAAGTTCCACTCAATAAGAGCGTGTTATTTTCATGAAGGGGAATGTTCTCAAGAGCGGCTTCTTGATGCGATGAATATCGCAATAACAATAAAAATTGTGGACAGAACTGAAATTTAACTCCTCGTTGTTTCCAATATTTTGCAAAAAAAAAAAACACACTTAAAATTAAATTTCCAAGTTTGAATTTCTGCTGTGCGAATTACAGTAGAAAAATGTTTCATTGTGAAACTATATATCACTTGTGGAAAAAAATAACGTCCTAAAGTTTGTAATATAAGTAAAGAAACAACCTGTATATATTGGAGGAGACGAAATAAAAATACGTATTATTGGGGGGGGGGGGTGTCCACCTAGACCGCTATGGTTATGACGCCCG
>PNEQ01004827.1:48650-66018 GCA_003012365.1 Medauroidea extradentata
GGCACCAGTTGAAGACATAGCCAAGTTACAACGAGCAGTGAGTAATTAGGTCAATGTACAGGGTCGGTGTGGTGTTTACAGGTGGGGATAAGCTACCCCTGCTGACTGTGGCACCAGTTGAAGACATAGCCAAGTTACAACGAGCAGTGAGTATTTAGGTCAATGTACAGGGTCGGTGTGGAGTTTACAGGTGGGGATAAGCTACCCCCTGCTGGCAGTGGCACCAGTTGAAGACATAGCCAAGTTACAACGAGCAGTGAGTAATTAGGTCAATGTACTGGGTCGGTGTGGTGTTTACAGGTGGGGATAAGCTACCCCTGCTGACAGTGGCACCAGTTGAAGACGTAGCCAAGTTACAACGAGCAGTATGTATTTAGGTCAATATGCATGGTCGGTGTGGTTGTTTGCAGGTTGGAATAAACTACCAGCCGCCGACAGTGGTGCCTGGTGGAGACCTGGCCAAAGTTCAGCGAGCTGTCTGTATGTTGTCTAATACGACTGCTATAGCAGAGGCATGGGCTCGTCTTGACCACAAGTTCGACTTAATGTACGCCAAACGTGCATTCGTGCACTGGTACGTTGGTGAAGGTATGGAGGAGGGTGAGTTTGCTGAAGCCCGCGAGGATCTTGCTGCTCTCGAGAAGGACTACGAGGAGGTTGGGCTGGACACTGTTGAAGGCGAGGAGATCATTGACGAATACTGAGCTGCTGCTTTATTTGTTATCTTCTTGAAATGTATTAATTATTATCCAGCTGTCGCAGTTTGTCATCATATTGCCATACTTCGGTCATCTAGCTACTACCCATGTGTGATGTATCACAGCACACGGAATATATTTGATAGTTCTTACCGATAGAGCCACGGTTTTATGGCAAAAATATGTTTGCACCTTTTGTGTGTGAATGCTTTATGTGCAGTCCTGTAGCTCAGCTTCATGGCCAGTGCCTGGAGGGTTATATCTCTCTCTCTTGGCATGGTGTCACAACAACCTTATTATAATTGATGCAGTCAAATGAGAGATGCATCTGAACAATTACCATGAAGCAAAGCTGCAGTTGTGCACATAGGGCACTGAAACAAAATGTTTCAAAATAGTTTCGCGACAAACTCTTAGCTCTACTTACCAAACATACAACTATGTTTGTAATAATTTATATGATCTTGAGCCAATTGGCTGAACTAAATTTGATACATTGTGATACTGTTTATGTATTAGAATACACTTGTTTTGAGGACACTTTTTTGTTGAAAGAAGAAATGCTGTCTGTCATCAAAATGTTAGATTGAATTAACTCGACATGCGTTACACCTACGAAACCGTTTATTGGGCTGATCTCACCAAACATTTTCTCTGTTGTGCTACGACTGCTACGGAGATTTTAGATTATTGCTTGACCTTAAATCAGTAAAATTTGAACAATTTATAATCATATTGTATATATGTGTGAAAATAATTTGAGCGAGAATTAGAGATAAATGCCTCTCTGAATAAAAGTGCCTGCTGCTCTTCTATAAATGTATAGATGTCTATTATAAAGTGAAATTAGTAGATTGAGTTAAATATTAATTTTACTATTAATTACATATGTTATATAAAGACTGTATTGGATTAGGGACATACACCTTTGCTAATGATTTGTTGATAAAAAACTGTAAAAAAATTTGTACATGCATGTCACGAAGATAACAAGACAGTTAATTGTAAAGACAAAAACTGTTGTACTAGATATGACATTGATTTGTTTTACTTCTTTTAAGTTAATTTTTAATTTACTTTTATCACGAAACTCTGAATTAGTAGTCCAGTCAAACTACAACAGAACATACAGATGGAAATGGGAAAGAAACAAAAATAAAAACGGAATGTAGAGTTGTAATGATATTCGACAGACAACAGTTGACGACATACTATTGTCACGGGGGCGTAGCTAGAATAGATGGGATTGCCCAGACTAGACTACTAACAACCAAATAAATAAAAATAATAAACTCATGAAACACTTTCTAGTTAAATCGAACACTCGCTTCAAAAGATTACTAAACAAACACAAAAATTATGAGAGATTAACCGGGGCAAATATAGATGGCGTTAGAATCATACACAAAAAAAGAAAAGGAAAATAATTAAATTAAAGAGAATGGTTAATAGAAGTAATATATAATGTAATCCAGACACAACACAAATATTTATTTAAGATAAATTACAATCTGTCTCTATCTGAACTTGAATAGACATGGCAACTGCTTTCAAATACAGACTTTGGAATATTACGAGGGAACCCTTACTGACATGACAAACTATTATAAAACAATTAGTCAAAAAATTAAATGAAAACAGGTGAGTTAAATTCAAATTAAAACTTTAAACTGTTGTGAAATAAAATGGGAAAGCAGAAGAAAAAAAGCTCAAAGTGATAGCCTAGGCCTACATAATTTAGAAGAAGAAAGCTAATTGTTGAAGTAGTACATGACGACTACTACTACTCCCATCTATACTTACATACCTAAACACTGCTGGCGGCCAAGATGCCACAACTCATATAGACCATCTGGACCGACTGACTGTACTCGAGAGACTGATCTCTACTCATGTCACTACAAGATACTTATACACTACTGAAGTGGAATAATAAACAAATACTAAAGTTTGTACGTCACATTTTTTAGCCGGGGTGCGGCCGTCCTCCTGCGGCCGAAGGCGTGGTACTCTACGATCTGCACTCCATCACCACTGAAGTTGAACTCTATTCTCGGTAAACACTCGTAAAAATACGGTCCCGCAGACGACAAACAATTCTCCAAAAATATGACGCCGGCCGATGCGGTCAACGGACTCTACCGGGGCACAAAAGACGAACGAAAAACAAGGCAGCCAACTGTAAGGAGGATGTAGGAACAACACAAGCGCTTACAGTTGTGCCAACTATACCTCTGGAGGCAAGGATGACAAATGTGTCGCTGGAGAGTAGGGAAAGGCAGAGAGAGGAGGGGATAAGCTAGAGGGATTGGTACTCCTGACAATCGTGACGAAGCGACACGACAAACAAGAGAGGTGGGGGAAAGGAGAAGGTAGGAAGAAAGCGAAAAAATGGGGGGTGGGAGGAAGGAGTCTACTGGCCTTGGAAACTAGCAGCTGGCCGGATCACGTCAAACTAAACGAGCATTGCCCTACGAACACGGCACATTTCCGACGTTCCTATGTGCGCTAACCCGGGGAGAAATACTTTCGCAGTGTGCAACACGTGTTTACTGACTGCGCATTCCTACACCTGTTGTTATGAGTGAATTTGGCCACATGTTTGCTATTCCGCCTTCGCTGGAAACTAACGTGACGGGAACGAAAAAAACACTGCCCGGCCCTGAGCCATATTTAAATTTAGATGCTCGGATCATCTACTATACTCTTTCAAGTTATCAACAGCCCTCAAAGTCCCTATTACTTAAGAAAAAAAGCTAAAGTTAACACACTGGTCCTAACAAAAAAGGAAATGAAAACAAAAATAACAAAACAAAAAAAAATGCTTTGTGACACTACCCCCTAAGTAAATTGTTGTGGTCCTCCATGACAAACTAACTCTCAAAATAAGGAAGAAAAGAAAGCAAAAAGATCGGGGGGAGCTTCAAAACAAACTTAGTGGCCTAATGAAGGCTCAAATACTGACCAACAAAAATAATTACTTTTAGAAATTAACTCAATGATCTTTTAACCTTGGGTGTCAGTATGGGTTCCCTTGTTTACAAGCATTAAATTATCTCGATTATTATTGGTATCTTTGAGTTCTTGCTGCTTTTACATCTTTTCGCACAAATAAAACAAAAATGGATTAATATGTAGTTTAACTTGCTGTGATGGTCGACTGGTGGCATCATGAGTCTTCCAGAGGTTCAGCTGGTGAGTGACAACTTGAAGGCAACTTTCAGACTTCCCAGCTCGAACTTGGATCTAGCACAAACAGCAACCAGCCGCCAGACAGCTGACTCAGTATCATTATCTCCAGCTGATGTCTCTAAAACAATTTTCACAGACGTGGGTATCTATCCAGAGAACATAACAATTTACAACACAAGATTATAATTCATTATTAGAACAGATTTTACAATTTCGTCACTTCAAAATAGCAGACGACCAGATACCAATGCTTTAGTTTACTTGCAGGCAAAAGTGTCCCATTCGACATACACAAATATTTCCATATTTTATATTTAACCCATTTCTAAACCTAATTGATTACAAAACTTATCATTACTCTAAGCAAATTAACATATCTTTGTAACAAACACGAGGTCAGGCCAGACACGCACCACAGAGGACAAGGAAATATATATTTTTAAGCTCACTTTGCTTCTAGCTGAAGTCACTTTGCACAATTACTAAGGTTCGTATCACTGACAATTTTGCATTGCTACTTCCAGTTCATAGACAGAGAATCCTCAAAGGATGCACTTGGTGCAGTGTGTACAAATAACTCGTAACAGTCTTACTGGTGTGTGCAGTTGTACACCCCTCACAACAGGAAAGTCCAAAGTAGGGAAGGGGTAGTGTCCTCAGATGTAGACCCTCCTGGATCTAGGCGTCCCCAAATCCAGATGTCCACGACACCTCCTGAAGTCACACCTGCTCGCCATTCATCTCTCCATACCTCTACAGCCCTGGAGGGGTAATATTTCTTCTCGGGCTAGAGGACCATGCACCAAAAAAAGAGTGGCACACGGTCGGCTATGGCAGTCGTCTTCAAGGGAGAGTCAACCTGACCAGAATAGAATGGTGTTCGGCATCTCTGATGCAGGGTGAGGGTCTCCATACCTTCTTTGTGTAGCTGGAGGGGCTGGTTTATATGGGAGTCGAAGGAAAAGATGCAGTCCCACCTTAGCGCTCCCACTGCTGAGCCCCGATGAATCATAACAGGCAGCTCAAACTTTTAAAGAACCTAAGCTGTCCATGTTAATCACAGTCCAATCTTCTTGACTCACACTGTGGTTGCCCTAACTCACAGCACAAGTGTTCATTCTTCACTTTACTGTTTTTGTTTACATTACACTCGTCTTCTTATATTTAAATGTCTCTCGTTAATAACTAATCTCCACTTGGCATTGTGACAAGGAAGGAAAAGGAAAACTGCAGTGTGTGCTGGTCTGAACTCACTGTTTCTCACCCACCCATATTCACGATTAAAGTATCAACCTCAAAATACCCTTAAAATAAATTACTGTAAAACTTCTCATTACAAATGCTGGAACTAACCATGACTTACACCATAGCACCTGGTAAGTGGTCTCCTTTAAAAGTTTAACTAGGTGGTCAACATCTATGACCTTCTCAAAAATACAATACTTCTTGCTATCCCTTTGTACACAAATGAAAATGTACGAGTACTCTTTCCTTATGTACAAATACTCTTTTATTATAAAATATGAGTGGTATCCTCATCTCTTTTCTTAATGTGTTTTCTAACTCATAACTGTTTTTTCTATATTTTAAATGATCTATACACAAAATCTTGTTCACAAAAAAAATCTTAACCCTATCCCGACTCAACCAACTTCTATTCTTCCCTTTTTACCAGTTGTTGGGACTCACGTTGTTCCCACAAAAACATTACAATTGCTGCCAAAACACTCGTTACTCGAGTGTCAAATACACAGTGGTGATGACATCGTGGTCATCCCTAATGGTAGCTTGCACCCTTCCATGGTGTTGCAAGCTCCTCACAACCTCTGCAGAGGACGATCTCCTGGGCTCGGTTGAAGTCACATTTTCCCTAGGGGTACGCTTTCGCACCCTAGTACTGTAACACTTACACAACAAACACAACACAAATGCAGCAGTTAACACAATTATAAACACTGTACAACTTAACTCAATAGTTAACACTGTTGCTGAGTCGAGGGCCTGTGCCTGTGGAAAAGCTCCCAAGCCTAAGAGGAAAGGATTCCTCCAAATCATCATAAACAATGTACCTATCACGACGACTAGAGTCACACTTTGCTAATTTCTATACAAATATTGACTAGGTACCCTTGGATCTTCTAATCTAACCATGTGATGTCTCGAAGTACGTGTGTCCAGGGTGACATTTAGGTGAGGAATGGTCGCTGGCCAATCCTCCTCAAGGCAGTCAACAAAGGACGGGAATACAGTAAGTGCAGGAAAATTTAATTTTTTAAGCTTAGACCAGGCTGCTGGTATGACATGAATTAGCTGAAACTTTTTATTTGTACCAAAATTGCAGGGGTAGGTTTCAGGAATTTTCATTTTGTTATTTAAATACAGTCTACAGTCACAAGGAACTGCGATATCAATTGCTCCTGGGGTTCCATTACTGGCTAACAATTTAGTCTTGTTAAGTCTAATTTTCCAAAAGCATTTGTAATAAAATATCTTTCTGGACCTACTTGAGTAAGTATAACATGATTACTTTGCTGACAACTAAAGGCACACATTTCTCCCAACTTTTCTGCTGTTGTGCCTAAAAACACAGCCCTGGGGTATAAGGCCCCTGCTACTGAATCTCCAGATACACAGGAAACACAACATAGTTGATCTTGAAAAGATCAGCAATCTTGCAGTGCCCTCCCTTGAATGATTCTAACATCCTCACCGCTTACCGCTAGAAAAGTCGGCTCGTGATGCAGGGAACATACTGAGTTCTTCCACCTAAAGGGAATTGCTACGAAATCAAATAACTGCCAATAAGCTTGATTTTGCACTATGGGAATTTTGACTTTTATGTACAAATGATCCTGATAAATTTTACAGCTACAAATTTCCAACTGAAAATATGCTTGAACATCAAAATTAATTACTTGTTCTAACTGTAACAATTTAGATTTCAAAGTTTTAGGACTAACTAAAACCGAAGGTAATTTATTTGACCTACATTGGTCAAGAATTTCCACACGAAACAGGGTATGTGATTGCTTTGCCATAAGGGCTACAGATACTAACAAAATCTGATGAACCTGTGAAATTTCACGAATAAAACCAGATCGACTACTTTCCCAAGCTTTCTTTGAAATTTTGTAAATAACTTGTTAGATTTTTAAACTTATTTTGTACTTTACCAAACAATTCACTTACTGCAGAATTTACAACTGTTATTTGATTCGAAAGGTTTGCTAAGGCCTGATGATCTGTAGATTTTTGACTATTCATTTGTTCGAGATCGTCCACTAAATTTCTTTGATTATCAAAAAGCCTGTCTAGTTGGTTGGCTGTGGCAATATCACAGCACCAACTAGCAAATTCCCCTAAAAATGTTAACCCTAGTTTTACTCTATCTGCTGCTCTTATCTCTAGTAGGTCTTCACCTGCAGCAGCATTAATTGCATCTAATAGACTGTAGGTTACTTTAGCAAAATTTAATGACTCTGTCTGGATTTGACAAAACTCTTTTGTAACCGGAGCTAT
Source organism: Medauroidea extradentata (assembly GCA_003012365.1). Taxonomy (NCBI): domain Eukaryota; kingdom Metazoa; phylum Arthropoda; class Insecta; order Phasmatodea; family Phasmatidae; genus Medauroidea; species Medauroidea extradentata. The sequence goes on from PNEQ01004827.1 coordinate 56,060, forward strand.
GCAAGAATTATTGAAATTTAACTTATCTGCGGAAACTGATAAATGTAACGGCCAAGTTGTTTTAAAAGTAAGTGGTACAGAAGAAATGTACATCGTCACCTTTTTCATTGGCTGTAAGTGAGCTCCAGACACCACTCCCACTGTCCTTGGTTCGGTTCCTGGGTTGATTTCTGGTTCGACAGCTCCCACTGAATCTGCTTGGGTTGCTGCGACGAAAAACATCATGATCACCTGGCATGTTGCCATCTTCATCCTTGAAACCCCGTTGATTTTTCTATGTGCTGTTTACTCGTTTTTAGGGAAACCTAAAACATCCAATTTATCGATTTTATACCACAATCATTTTTCAAGCTCTCACAAGGCATACTGCATTTCTGCAATAGGCACAGTACACATGCTATACCCTTAGACACACAATAGACAAAACAAAACTTTACACACTACACAAAACATTTGTCAAGCTCTATAATAACGCTTCATGCATTCCACATTGATGACTTCGGTAGCTGACTGATTGAGTGCTACTCTCCTAGATAAAGGCCTCTGTAAAAGATAAAGATTTGGATTAATTTTTTTTTTACAACTTTGGCGGGCCCGTGCCATCGATGTAGCAGCTTTGGAGTGAGCCCTTTTTTTTCTCACCGGAGTGAAGATCAGTACCTCATCTCCCGGTTAGTACTCCACTGGTCTCCTGGACTTGTCGTATCTCTGTTTCTGCTTCTCCTGCTCTTTCCTAAGATTGTTCAGAGCCAGAAGTTGGATGTTCTTCCAAGTCTGTTGTAGACGCTGGCTGACTGACTCGTCCACCTTTAAATTTAGACACACTTCACTAGGTAAAACTGGTTCACGACCATACAACAATACAAAAGGGCTGAATTCCAAACTATCCTGTTTACTGATGTTGTAGCTCAAGGTCACTAAGGGGAGAAAAACATCCCAATCCTTTTGATTGGCACTAACGTAGTTCGAGAGCATGGTTGTCAGAGTGGCGTGAAGTCTCTCTACAGCTCCATTCGTCTGGGGTCGGTATCCAGAGGTCATGGAACTTTGGATATCCATCAGCTTTAACAACTCTCTCACAAGAGAAGAGCTGAATACTTTTCCTCGATCTGTCAGTATGGTACAAGGGGTGGAATGTCTACTAATTAAGTTTTCCAATAAGAACTGAGCCGCTTCGTGAGCATTCCCTGTAGGTACTGCTCGGGTCTCTGCCCAATGAGTTCCGTAATCGATGCATGTTATACAATATGGGTTCTCTGGGGTGGTCTTTGGGAATGGGCCTAGTAGGTCGATACCTACCCTCTCAAACTGAGCTCCTGCAGCTATAGGTTGCATGTATTCTGCTGGTTTCTGTTTTACACCCTTTTTCGTCTGACAGTCGTTGCATGATCTGACATGTGCCTCTACTTGTTTTGCCGTCCCTCTCCAGTAAAAACGTCTCCTAATCTTGTCTAAAGTTTTAGCTAGCCCTAGATGTCCTCCAATAAGAGCATTGTCGTGACATTCACTTAAAATCTCAGCAGTCAAACTTGTTCGAATTACTAACAATTTCTGTCGGCCCTCAGGGTTGGTGTTAAACTTGTACAGGACTCCATCCTTTAAACAGAAATTTTTAGCTAACCTACCCAATTTGGTGTTATCTTTTGTATGTTTTCGACTTCCTTAATTAGAGGTCCTAAATCTGCATCAGCACGCTGGGTCTTTGCCATGTCAAAACCTTGTAGTGCGAAAACTGGTAATTCTAAAGTTTTATTTTCATCTTGTATATTTCCCTTATCTACAGGATTTCTGCTTAAACTGTCCACATGGGCATGACATTTTCCACTTGTATATTTAATATCAAACTCAAATTCTAACATCTTAAGAGTCCATCTGGTCACCCTACCAGTACTATGTGCATTCATCTTAAGCCTATCCATATAACACAAGCTGTGGTGATCGGTTACCACTGTAAATGGGTGTAAATAAATATAAGGTCGGAACTGATCCAGTGCATAGATTAACGCTAAACACTCGAGGTGAGTTATTGGATAGCGAGATTCTGCTGGTGTCAGAGTTCTACTGGCATAGGCTATTGGATGTAATTTGCCATCCCTCCTTTGCATGAGAATTGCCCCTATACCTAGCGTACTTGCATCTGTATGAATTTCAATGGGGTCTTGCTCTCGAAAGTGTACCAGTACTGGGGAAGAGGTTAATTTAGATTTTAAATTTTGAAAAGCTTTTTCCTGATCTGGTCCCCAAGTGAATTTCTGATCCTTCTTCAGAAGCATTGATAATGGTTTTGCTATGGTACTGAAATTTTCAACAAATTTTCTATAGAAAGAGGCTAGTCCGAGAAAACTTCTGACATCTTTTGCATTAACTGGGGTTGGGAATTCATCTACTGCTTTTGTTTTATTGGGGTGTGACAAATGCCTTCTTGGTTTACAACATGTACCAATACTTCTGTTTCGGTATAGCCAAAAGAGCATTTCGCTGGTTTCAGTGTGAGATTTGCCTTTTCAAAGCACTTCAAAACTTGTTCTAACCTATCGATGTGTTGGTCAAACGTGCTACCGGCAACTAGAATATCGTCGAGATAGATTAGACATGATCCCCATTTCAAACCTGCTAAGGTTCTATCCACGAACCTTTGAAATATAGAAAGAGCTGTTTTCAATCCAAACAGCAAAGTTTCGAAACAATATGTACCCTCAGGGGTAATAAAAACTGTCTTTTCCTGATCTTCTTTACCTACCCTAAGTTGATGGTACCCAGAATTCATGTCAAGGTGGCTGAAGAACTTAGTCCCTCTCAAATAACTAAGAAAATCGTCTATTCGAGGCAAGGGGTACTTATCATCCTTTAACAACTTGTTCACGCAGCGGTAGACTATGCATATGCGATAGCCGCCATCTTTCTTCCTAACAATCACCACTGGTGAGCACCAACTCGTACTACAAGGTCTCACAATGCTATTCTGAATATGTTCATCCACAATATCGTGGATTACTTTACGTTCACCTGGTGACGTTCTGTAAGGAACTGAGGTGATTGGCTGGGCGTCACCTGTATTTAAAAATACTTCATCGTGAGTACAGCCTATTTGATTAGGATTCCAACTAAAACAATGTCTGTAATTAAAAAGAAGATTCACCAGCTTCAGTTTCTACTCGTGAGGTAACTCAGGATTAATGTCTAATTGGGACTCATCGAATGTGTTTTGTTTACCCATACTCCTAACCTGTAATGTTTTATTTTGTTCAGGTGTATTGTATTGAATCTCACTACATGAATACAAAGTTCCTAATTTCATTTTTCCTAATAGGGTAACCTCATAATTAGCCACATTAGTGACCCACATTTTCGATACCTGGTTGCTCGTCATTACACTGTGTGCTACCAATACAGAGTGTTTATCATACACATGTTCTAAAGGTTCAATCAAAACAAGGGGTGGTAGGGGATTTCCATCAATGTCAACTTCTGTCAGCTGATGTGTATGTGGAGCCAATCGTACTTGTTCTTTCACTGTTATGTAGCCTAACCTATCCTTACAACAAACATTGTCAAGCTTTATGTCTAGAGGGTTTGTTTCAGGTATTATTACCGCATTTTGATCTACTTCTGCTTCAAATGTTGGTACTTCCTCATTGTAACTTGTTGGGTTTTTGACTTCAGAAATTACCGTAGGTACTTTGTTGTTAGTATTTGTTGGAGTGTTCAAAACCACAAATTTTGATTCAATTTTACAAAAACTAACTGTGCTTGATACTTAGCGAGAAAATCGCAGCCAAGTATAACTCCATTCACAGGAGCAGCCACTATGCTTACTCGGTGTGTATAGAAAAATTTATCAATTTTGAATCGTAAATGCATCGTATGTGAGATATTGTGCTGTTGTCCTGAAATACCAGAATACATTTTTGGTTCAGCCTGTTTCCAATACTTTTCATGTACAAGTCTACTGTCTATCAAAGAGACTGCTGCCCCACTGTCAAAATAAATGGGGGTTGGCGTGCCAAACAACAATGTAGAAAAACTCATTACTCCAGTTTTTAATGAAATAGACAACCTTAAACTATCTGACGATCCATCACCCCTAATATGGTGGGTCTTTAAAAGTTTCCCTGATTTTTACTATCCTTTTACGGTGCAGTCCAAGGATGTGTTTGGCATGCTTGTCTTTTGTGTCCTATTTTACCACAGCCAAAACAAATTGGTTTTCCATAAGCTGTTCTGCTAGGTCTACTGACAGTACTGTCACCCATTCTCTTTGAAGGTGTCCACTGTGAACTCCCTATCTGTGGTTCTCTATCTCTGACAATTTTATGTCTATGCTGTACTCTGTCAGGAGGGGGGTAAGAAGAGCCTCCTGATACCTTTTGTTGTCCCAACTTCTGCATCTGACCCATCATGTGTTTCAATTCATGTGTTTCAATTGGGCACTTAGCCCCTCTACAGTTTGACTTAACTTGTCAACTTCTGACATGCCTACGGGGGTACTTACTTGGGCCACCTGTAAAGGTATACTATCATGAGATCTTCCCCATTCGCCAGTTAGAACACGCCTATTCCTAGCGTAGTATATCCCAGCTTCAATATTCCGAAGGTTTCCTATCAGTTGTGTAACAGTTTTGTTCTCCATCATGGTAACTTTCGCAACTATAGCAGGCTTCAAACCTCTTAAAATATACCTAACCTTATTTTCTTCTGACATTGTAGGATCTAGTTTATGGCACATGCTAATTATGTCATAGGCAAATTCCTCAATAGATTCCTCATTACCCTGTACTCGTTTACATAACCGCATCTCAAGATCTTCAGATTCACCTACTCTAGTGAACGCTGTTCTAAGTGCATCTTTAATGTCTTTAAAAGATGTATAATTTTCTGCCTGTGTGCCAAGGCTGTCAAACCACCTTGCTGCAGCACAACGAAGAAAACTCGGAAGATAAGTAAGGCACTTCTTATCATCCCAGCCATTTACTACAGCTGCCTTACTAAAATTCTTTAAATATTTCCTCACATCCTTTGTACTCTTACCATAGTAAAAGCCAGGGTCTATAAAGTATCTCCCAGCCTCAATGTCTACAGAGTCTAATCCTGTTTCAAATTCTAACAGAGTACCTGTTTCACTACTAGTAGTCCCTGATGATTCACTGTATTCAAAACCACTTGTTTCACTGTCTACAGCAGTGCTTTTATCTGTAACTTGATCCACTTGACTAAGATTACATAATGAAACTTGAATTTCCAACTCCTTGAAAGCTTTGGTCTGACTTCTAAGTTTTCGTTCACGAAACATAAACAAAATGTTGTAACATGTGTTGCCCAACTACTAAACTTACTTCAGTTCCTATCCTAACTTAGTGTGTAACTGAATGTATACTCAATCGCAATACTAATAGCATTATGTCTGAAAAAAATAATTACTGCTTAAAATAAACTACCATATCTTAGTGTACCTAACATGCATTGGATATCTACAAAAGCCTCTGAAAGCCATGCCTCACTAAATACTGTCGCATGCACTGATCTCAGTGACAACTAACAACTTGTCTGTCACACTAAAAAAAAAGAAAACGCTACTGCTTAACCATGCAAAAGTCCATAGGCCACTTTTGCATAAAATCCTGTTAACTTTTACATTACACCAAAACAACTAGTTACTCTAATACTCAAAATTACCATAAACTTACTAACAAAATAAGTCATGTACCACATAGGCCAAATCACAACACAAACTCAACACAAACTACACCTCAAGTAGTATGATCCTAACAAGGAACGAAAGAGGCGAAGAGAAGTTGGTAAACTAAAATAAAAAAAAAGAGAAAGTGAGTATAAAGAAAAGTAAAGCACACATCTTTGTTCCTTATGCCCAAGACTCCACCAATTAATTGTCACGGGGTGTGGCTGGGTTAGGTGGGATTGCCCAGACTAGATTACTAACAACCAAATATATATAAAAAAATTAACTCATGAAACACTTTCTAGTTAAATCGAACACTCGCTTCAAAAGAATACTGAACAAACACAAAAATTATGAGAGGTTAACCGGGGCAAATATAGATGGCGTTAGAATCATACACAAAAAAAAGAAAAGGAAAATAATTAAATTAAAGAGAATGGTTAATAGAAGTAAAAGATAATGTGTTCCAGACACAAAACAAATATTTATTTAAGATGAGTTACAATCTGTCTCTATCTGAACTTGAATAGACATGGCAACTGCTTTCATATACAGACTTTAAAATATTATGAGGGAACACTTACTGACATGACAAACTATTATAAAACAATTAGTCAAAAAATTAAATGAAAACAGGTGAGTTAAATTCAAATTAAAACTTTAAACTGTTGTGAAATAAAATGGGAAAGCAGAAGAAAAAAAGCTCAAAGTGATAGCCTTGGCCTACATAATTTAGAAGAAGAAAGCTAATTGTTGAAGTAGTACATGACGACTACTACTACTCCCATCTATACTTACATACCTAAACACTGCTGGCGGCCAAGATGCCACAACTCATATAGACCATCTGGACCGACTGACTGTACTCGAGAGACTGATCTCTACTCATGTCACTACAAGATACTTATACACTACTGAAGTGGAATAATAAACAAATACTAAAGTTTGTACGTCACATTTTTTAGCCGGGGTGCGGCCGTCCTCCTGCGGCCGAAGGCGTGGTACTCTACGATCTGCACTCCATCACCGCTGAAGTTGAACTCTCTTCTCGGTAAACATTCGTAAAAATACGGTCCCGCAGACGACAAACAATTCTCCAAAAATATGACGCCGGCCGATGCGGTCAACGGACTCCACCGGGGCACAAAAGACGAACGAAAAACAAGGCAGTGAACTGTAAGGAGGATGTAGGAACAACACAAGCGCTTACAGTTGTGCCAACTATACCTCTGGAGGCAAGGATGACAAATGTGTCGCTGGAGAGTAGGGAAAGGCAGAGAGAGGAGGGGATAAGCTAGAGGGATTGGTACTCCTGACAATCGTGACGAAGCGACACGACAAACAAGAGAGGTGGGGGAAAGGAGAAGGTAGGAAGAAAGCGAAAAAATGGGGGGTGGGAGGAAGGAGTCTACTGGCCTTGGAAACTAGCAGCTGGCCGGATCACGTCAAACTAAACGAGCATTGCCCTACGAACACGGCACATTTCCGACGTTCCTATGTGCGCTAACCCGGGGAGAAATACATTCGCAGTGTGCAACACGTGTTTACTGACTGCGCATTCCTACACCTGTTGTTATGAGTGAATTACAGTGAAGTGACCACATGTTTGCTATTCCGCCTTCGCTGGAAACTAACGTGACGGGAACGAAAAAAACACTGCGCGGCCCTGAGCCATATCTAAATTTAGATGCTCGGATCATCTACTATACTCTTTCAAGTTATCAACAGCCCTCAAAGTCCCTATTACTTAAGAAAAAAAGCTTCGTAACACTATTGATAACAAGGACAATCGACTCTGCAGTCCGCAGAGAATGCCAGGATATTCAGGATTGGAAATTCAGTCAAACTGCTACTAACAAAACTGACAGACGAAAATAAACACTGTCATTGAATATAAAATGCAAATCTACAAGTATGATAACGGACAGCAAACAAATAACTATAAAACAATATACTTCGCTGGTTTGTTATATCAACGAAAGATGCAGAGACACATTTGGTCGGAAAAACCGAAGTACGACTGAGGTTGACCACCATAGCCACAGTTTCCTTAGTGCCATACAATGCAGTGGTGTCGCGAGATTGAAAGCCGAAGTTTACATAACTGGCTGGGTGTTTGTAAAATCAAATGCAACCCAACTGTCTATTTTAAAATTATTGGAATGGTGGTGGGGTACATGTAACTGTTTTAGCCGGACTCTGGACCCGTATTTAAGACTCTAGAGGCAGGATGTTACCTTTAATAAAATTATGTGTTTGTGTAAATGGCGGGAGAGTTAAAACTTCCCCCCTCCCCATTAGGCTGGAGTGATGTAGTGTCGTGTTGTATTTGTAAGGGTCGATTGCAGAGTCATTTGAGGAAATCTTGAGGTAAAAGTGAAACAAAGGAGAACTTGAGTAAAATCTGAGAATATTTAGTCTGCATCGCACAGTCAGGAAATTGTGATATCTCAGTTAAGGTGGTGTTACCACATTATTCGCAACAAAAATAATTTTTCATCATGCATTTACAAGCGAATGTAGCTAAAATGTATATTGTTTTCCATTTATAATGACAAAACTTTCACGATGGAAATTTGGTAATTCAAATATTTAGTGTTTCGCATATTGTAAAGTTGCAAAAAATCCTAAATAAAAATGACAAAAATACATCGTTGATTTTGTTTATAAAATAGTATCATAACCATTTTGTTTGATAATAAAAGTGCCATTAAAACATGGCATTGCTTTCAAGTAAAAATATACAAAGAATTTAAATTACGTCGTAGATACTAGTGCGGTCTTTCCTTTACACAATGGTTATGTTTCACCCCTAAAATATTACTAATAAATTCAAAATAAGAAAATTATTCTCTCCTATGTGGCATTCTAACCTCTATTTACGTCTGTCGTAACCGATTTGCAGCTTGAGAAAATCTTAAGGAAGGTCAGAGGACACCTTAAGAATTCCTCAGTTTTTCCCTATATTTTACTCAGTAGGACAGTGCAATCGGTCCTAAGTGACGTGAGTGTTGTCAGCAAGTGGTTAGCTAAACTTGTGGAGTAGTAGTGCGTGAGTCCCTACGACCACAAGAACCGTTACAATCAATCCCAGTTGGTTACAGGCTGGCCACATATAGCCTGCAAACTGAAGGTCAGCCATGACACTACCGTGGTTATTTAATTGTGTATTCTTTTGTGACAAGATGACAGAAAACCCTTAATATTTATTAGTAAGCACTGGGCAGTTAGGTGCACATAATCTAGAACTGAAACAGAGAACTACCAGGTCGACATGTCATTAACAAGTTCACTTAATATGCATAATGTTCAAAGAATAAAATTTTAATTGTATTTAATTTATTTTTTCGTTAATGTATTATTTTACAAATAGCTATAAGGAATATGAGCAGCTTAAAGTGCTTAGTCAAGTTTCCTTCCTATTGGAAAGGAATATAGGATATAAAATCACAAACAGTAGGCCTACTTATATATATAAAATCAAACAATATATATATATATATATATATATATATATATATATATATATATATATACAGTGATGCGTCTTGTCATTGTAGAGTAACAAAGGTGTTTTACAGATACAGAACACTTCTCCCCTTGCAATAAACCATAGGTAAGGAAAATAATAGCTGACATAGAAAAAGAATTATGACATTGTGAACATGTTACAATTTTAATTGTAAGGTAGTGGGTAGTTTACAGTGTTTGAAAATATGTAAAGAAAATTAGAAGTAATAGAGTTATTTATCACTGTGTTAATAAAGTAATTGCTGGGACTAAATATATACTGAGTGGCCATTGGTTGGAAATACCGCCAAACTTAATAATGTTTAACTGTGTTTTCCAGTTAAACTGGAGTTTTTAACGTCGTCATGTGGTAGAAACATCTTCGTCAGAGTGGGACCAAGAGTTGACATCGAGAGAGATCGGAACAAAGCTTTGTCGGGTACGTTTATCATTAACATGTTCAGGGCGATCAGTATTGTGCCCTACAATACCATTGTAGAAGTTATCGCAGAAAGAAGAAGTGATTTGATAGTTTCGCGGACATGTGAAATTTATTTCAGAGAAAATTTTCTCATATATAGGGTGGACCAGAATTCATGTGCCAAAGTCCGGGAGGGGATTCGTTATGGAAAATAAGGTGGGGTATATAAACCAACACTATTCTGTGGTAAATATTAAGGGAGCTACGCCACGTTGAAAAAAATAATTTTTTAAACATTTTTCGAAAAATACTAGAAAATATAAGAGATAGAGCCACCAAAATTGGCATAGA
>PNEQ01004828.1:0-28478 GCA_003012365.1 Medauroidea extradentata
CTTCCAGGACTACATCAGAGCTTTGAATAGAGAGAAGGCTATGCGAGTAACTGTACATAGTATAAGATCACGAAAAAAGCAACTATATTCCGAGTGTAGCAACAAACTGGCGCTTATTTGGCTAGACGACAAGCGATGTGTGTGCGAAGATGGAGTAAACACTCTACCACATGGATACTCTAACTGAAGGTAAGTCATGATGATTATACTATTTCTCTTAAAGTTTGTCACTTTATCATACTTATTTCCCAACAAAATGTACTGAACATTATTAATGTGATTAAACCTTTTCTCTCCCGACAGTTTCCTGAATCCTGGCTATACCGAAAAAGCCTGCACAATATGCTGAAACACAACACCCATACTGCCGGAGGACTGCAATGAAGAGAGGTGTGGTAGACTACTAGCAGCTACTAGAAGACTACTGCAGAAATTACGAGACTCTCCAAGACTACACTGCGAAACAAGGAACACCACCGCATTGCTGAGTAAAGTTACGAGTTAGACATGATGTCTCACAACATCTCGCTAATGACATTGAATAGAAATGTATACAAAATAATAAATTGACTCAATAAAATTCTTAAAAAATATATTTTGTTGTATATTATTGTGAAAACATGTTTCCCAAAAGCAAAAAACTAATGAGTTCATTACTGTAAGTGTCAGGAAAAGGTAGAGTTAGTGCACGGTTAGGTGACAAAATGCTACGTTAATATATGTTCACTCGTACAAATACTCCATATTTTGGTACAATGGTATTGTTATTTTCCTATTCCAACATAAGGTCGGTGTACAGTAGCATAAATAAAATCATATAACTGAAGAACCATCGGTCAAACACAACTAAACACGTTTTAATTAGTTTAAAAAGTACGTAGACATAACATAAAGTAAAATATTTCAGGGCCTAAACAAATAGTTATGAGCATTGACACGAGGGTAAAAGTAGTTCCGACACTTGTGGAAAAAACATCAGGACTACATCTACTACTACAGAAAATAGTTTTAATGGAAGATTAAGGAAAACAGTATTTCCAAGATCTAGATACAGACAAAACATTAAATGAAAAACATATACAATTACTTACAGACAAGAAAAATACTTAAACCAAAGTACGAAAAGTTACTGTGCGATACTAGAAATCATATACCAAAGATTAACACAGAAGAAAATGACTCAAACCAAATATGTAAAATAAAAAACAGTCTTGAAAGATCTAACACATAAAAACCAACATACAATATCCTAGAGGGAAGGAAAGTGAGAGAAAGAGGGAGAGAACACGAGAGAATAAGAGAGCACGAGAGAGAGAGAGAGAGGGAGGGAGAGAGTAAGACAGAGGGAGGGAGAGAGGGTGGGAGAGAGATAAAAAAGGATAACGTACATAAAACACTTATACGAAAAGGAAAAATTTTTAAAGAACAGAAATATAACGTATAAAATGTTGAGCACAAAACAAATTGACCATTCTTTCTACACATAAAAAAATATTATCAAGCAGTTTCAGGGTGAAACTTACACATACGAAAGTAGCACCATAAATGTTAATAAATAAAAAAAAGACAAACAAACTCACAGAATAGGTACAGGAAAAAAATATAAATCCCAAGAAGTCGAGCACCTGTAAAAGCTAAAACATGATAAAAATACTTAAAATTTATAAAACTGGTTAAAAAAAATACTATTGGTCATACAAACAAAGGAAAAAAGTATTTGGTTAAAGAAAAAAACGGAGACAAGGTTAAATATGTAACATAGTAGGAGGTCAGGTTAGGTTAGGTTATGTTAGGTGCGGTAGCGCTCTTAATGGTGATACTTGGAAATGGAGACGGACTAAACCAGTAGTACAAACAACACTAATGCTATCAAGCAGACGACACTGGAACCAAGACGATTGGTATACCTACTAGCTCTCCTGGTGGAAAGACTCACCACCAAAGTCTTAATAATGAACTCCATCTAGGAGACGATCGGTAACTACTGGCAGCCCTACCTAGAGGGCAACAATATAAGTAATTAAAAAAGAAACAAGATGGAAGGTGGAGCCAATAAGGGTAATAAGTATCAAGACAACGGACATTAACCAAGATGATGGGAAATCCACACACAAATAATTACGAGACACATACTGAACAGATCCGGTGATCTGGCTCCTAGGCTCTTGCAATAGAACCGCCAGTACTACACTACTCGTATAGTTTTTATGGGGTGGCGAGTGCTCTAGTTACTATGCGAACTCGTATAGTTTTTATGTGGGGCCAGTGCTCTTGTTACTTCGCGAACCCGTATAGTTTTTATGGAAGGCGAATGCTCTAGTTACTTCGCGAACCCGTATAGTTTTTATGGGAGGCGAGTGCTGTAGTTAATATGCGAACGTGTATAGTTTTATGGGGGCGAGTGCTCTAGTTAGTACGTGAACTCTTATAGTTTTTATGGGGGGTAAGTGCTCTAGTTACTACGCGAACTCGTATAGTTTTATGGGGGGCGAGTTCTCTAGTTACTACGCGAACTCGTATAGTTTTTATGGGGGGCGAGTGCTGTAGTTACTACGCGAACCCGTATAGTTTTTATGGGGGCGAGTGCTCTAGTCACTACGCGAACTCGTATAGTTTTATGGGGAACAAGTGCTCTAGTTACTACGCGAACTCGTATAGTTTTTATGAGGGACAAGTGCTATAGTTACTACGCGAACTCGTATAGTTTTTTGGGGCACGAGTGCTCTAGTTACTACGCGAACTCGTATAGTTTTTATGGGGGCGAGTGCTCTAGTCACTACACGAACTCGTATAGTTTTTATGGGGGGTAAGTGCTCTAGTTACTACTCGAACTCGTATAGTTTTTATGGGGGCCAGTGCTCTAATTACTATACTAACCACGGCCCAGTAAATTGAGAGTTTTGTGAAAAATAATGGCATAAGTTTGGCCCAAACTACGCTCCTTTATCCATTCAGGTATCTCCAAGTGAAATGGATAGTGCAAACAATAAAATAGAATCTTAAAAATTATGGAAAGAGGATTAATAAACAGGACCGCCAAGTACCCTTTATGCGCTCCGTACAACACCGTGTTTATCATTGATGAGAAAAACACAATAAGCGGCTAATAACCAGTTACAATAAGTGACATGTACAGTGATCAGTCAGCCATCAGTCACAATCCTACTGAAGAACTTGACGCTACATATTGGCGAATCAGTAATATTTCACAATTTCATTTAAGTTACGAAGTAATTGTTAAATGTCAAAAATATTTTACTAGGAAAGTGGATATATGAGATGTCACGTGCATAGGAGGAATGCAAGTAATACGTTGCTTCATGTACTGGAGAGCTAACACTTACGAATTATATTTTTACAGTCGCAGTAATCGCCACACAATAAGAAGGAGGGAAGTGGCAATAGGTAGGATAATAAACGATTGTATTTGTTCTAATTAATAATAGCGGAGTCAGAATTCCCAAAGAACACAAGCACGAATTGATTACAGGCAGCGACAAGAGATAAAGTCTTCGAAATTTGTATGACATTTCAATGACACAACACTTCAGCCCTTGAATATACATAAAAATAATGGGCTTACACCACAAACTCCGGATATGAGTCTTTTCTGAATATGTTTAACTTATAGGCCCTAAATAAATTCATGTTATGGGATTCAAGCAATATTTAAAATGTTATTTCGTGGAGGAACTTGCCTTTTAAAGGAGTCTTGAAAACTGCTTGAGATAAAGTTTCATCATTTATTAACTGGGGTAATTTGTAACTTTAGCTATATGGTATTAATAACAATGTTGAACAGTCTCTGTAAAATATAGCACCTTTAATCTAAGATAATACCTATGAGAAGAATGATGGTATAACTTATGTGCGCACACGTGTCAATACACACCATAATTCAAAAAATTAAGATAAACAAAAGAAATATTTTTAGCAAACATAGCTCACTGTGTGTGATGCACACACTATGTATGAGTTCCAATTACTGGATGTTGTTGTTGAAAATGTTATTTAATGGTTGCAGTAAAGAACAATCGTTGTAACTTATTATTTATTCACTAGTGTATTAAACTACATTGTATAGGCGACATGGATAATAAGTAAAACTGTTCAGGAGCATAGCATTGAAGTAATGAAAATGCCGATCGAATGCAAAGAGGAGTCGAGTCGTGGACGTGAAACAGCATGGTCCAGTACTAAGCAAGGCAGGATAATTCAGCAATCATCGGGAGTCCTGAGATTCGTTAAGTGGAGCGTTTCGAATTGTTTTATTTGCACAGTTCCCCGACAGAAAAAAAAACTATGCATTTCACTGATGTCAATAGGGATTCGGGACAGTGACTTACTGTCTCATAAGGAATATATATGTGCCAAAGAAGCCAGAAGAGCTATCGTATAACGATGTAATAACTATGATTCGTAATCACATGCAACCAGAGTCTTGCTACATCGTTGAGTCATTCAAATCTGAAGAAAAAAAACGGACATAGCAACTAACAAATATATTATGGGGTCTATGAGTGTTTTAAAGTGTTAACTATGCATTGTTATTTTGGGTAACATTGCTTAAGCGATTGCTTGATAAATGAGTAAGCGGTATTAATTCCGATCGCATTCGTCAGTAACTGGGAACAGAAGAAAATCGTACCTACGAAAGTGCATATAATTAGGCTACGAGCATTGAGCATGCTCTGACGGAACCAGCGTTGTCTGCACAGCATCCACTGAGCAGTGTGGATAGCCCCACACCAGTTTCCATTATGCCCCAGTCGGAGGAAATTGGCATCCAGCACGTCGGAAGGCGCGTTCTCCTTCCACTAGACAGACAGCCAGGGACAAAAAAATTGTGTTTATTTATTGTGGAAAAGGAAATTATGCTAGCTCAGAGTACATGTATCATTGCTATACGTGTCATTGTTGTAATAAATGTGGCCATTTACAGACAGTGTGCAAGAGTGCTCATGTACAGTGTCTTGCCACAGATTATAACAAAGTGTTTCAGATGAATGATGGTGAGAAACCATCGTAATCCAGATATACGTGCACATTGTCTGTAGAAGATATTTTATTGGAGATGGAAATTGGTTCACGAACTGCTGTAGCTGCTATTCGCTCTCCAAAGCACATCTACGGTGTTAAATACTTATCAAGGGTGAGTAATAAAGCCGAGGGATGTTTTTCATGTTTGTGTTAAAACAAGACAAGGTCAGTTTTCTCTGCCTTTCTATGTTGCAGAAAGAGGAGTGGCCACATTGTTGGAATGATATTGGCTTAGATAGCTGAAAATTCATAAAGGTTTGCCAGACTACAGCGTTTAGCTTAAGCATTGTGGAGTAGGTACACAATTATAGGAGTCTCATCCTATTGTTTCTGAAGCAAGTTAAGTAACTTTTAACTAGAGTACTGTACCATTACTTGTCAAGGCAGGCGTAAATCTACAGTATTTTAAACCTAAATCTTCACATTCGCTTTGAAGGTTGTTGTGGAGCAAGAGGTACATAGGTTATTAAAGGCAGGTGTGTTAAACCCAGTGGAATCAAGTGAGTGGACAGCTCCAATTGTGCCAATTATTTAGAAAAATGCTAGATTCACTACCAGTGGTGAATACTTAATCACTCTAAACCCTTTTATGTAAGTGGACCATTATCCAGTACCAAAAATTGAAGATATTTTGATCCGTGTTGGTAAAAGTGATAATTTTAGTAAAATTGATTCAAGTCAGGCATTACAGTAGATACTCTTTTATGAGACTTCATGGAAATATATGGCAGTAAGTACACAAAATCGTTTGTTTCAGCATAATCGAATTTCATTTAAAGTTGCTCCAGGGTCGAGAATTTTAAAATATTTATGGAACAATTGCTGGTGTGTGTGTGTGTATAATTTTTAGAGAATGCAGGACGCAATTTTGCGTATACAACCAATTGAGTGTAGTTTTAGTCAAAGTCCAGTATAGTGTCGTGGTAATCTTTTGAACACAAATGGTCTACGCACTGGCTAATGTTAATTTCAGGCTATCTTAGAATAGCCAATGCCAACTAATATTTTGGAACCTTGGCTGAATTAATTACTATGCAATATTTCTTACAAGTCTTTCAATATCATCTCATCCTTTGTATCAGTTGTAACGGAAAGGTACAAGTGTGCGTAAATGTAACTAAGCTCATAAATAATATCATGATATCGGCAGGTGTTTTCGTACATTACTATCCAAGTTGGCTTTGAAAGTAAGTTGTAATCATATCTGTCTGAAGAATCAAGAAAGGAGCTTATATGGATTGTACACTATCAGCCATTAAAAATACATTGATGTACATAGAAAATATAACAATTCAACGGGTCGATTGACTTTTTGATTTCGTATGTCTGCTTTCCAAGAATCGATGAAAAAATTATGTAATGTTCTGATGGTGACATATTAAAGCTGATGATTTACGACATTTTGATAGTCGAGAGTAAGAAAAAAGATTAAATTGTTAGGTAATTCAGATAATTGCCCTAAAGAAATAATTTAATTTTAGTGAATTGTGCATGATTTAAACATAGATCCTCAAGATGTTGTAGTTAAGCTCTGGAATCTTCACATTATCATATTTTTCGGTTTTCTTAGGACAGTCTTCCATAACAAATTCGTCGCTTCAACATGAGCAAGGTTTTTTAAAGGCGATCAAAACCTATCTGAACAGTGGTGTATTTGAGAAGTTGCAGTTCCTTCTTCTGAGAATTGAACTGTTCTGGGTTGTACAACGTGTATTTGCTTGAGACAGCAATACAAACACTAACGTACCGCAAGGAAGAGAAAGTCATGTGAAAGAACTATGTGTCTGAGTGAAAGAGCAGCTTCATTGTCAACGTTAATAGCAGCAGCAGTTAACAACATAACTCAGACCAGTTTGCATGCCTGATGCACACATACAAAGACACGCTGCGCATTCTTCACACTCCTCAGATGGCGTTTCACATCCTGCCGCAGGGATGCTATGTTGCAGTTGAGCTATCGAACATAATGAGTTAAATGATATGACCAGTAACACAGTCCTTCCTTCACTCTTTAACCATACATCCAATAGGAGTGAGAAATATTATTATGAAAGTTAATTCGTTGATATACAGATGGGATTGAGGAATGAATTCGCAGTTGGCATACCATTCCAGCGAAAAATACTAAAATATTACAAAATATTGATATCAGTATTTTTTTTACAAATACGCATTATATTGACGAAGTTCTGAGGATTTATGTCTTTGAAAAACTTAAGTATTCTAGTCAACAAGAGTGGGGTGCTTTTACGTTACACTACGGATATTTTTGAAAGAATATTGACCGTGATAAAAATCAGAGTTTTCGGTAAGTATCACTTTTTGTAAGGACATGACGGTTACAACTGTAATACTGATAAATTTGGTAGGTTTATTCTGTAAACAATAACTATGTGTTTATGGAAACTGATTTAAAGACATCAAAAACATTTGTTCGGAATGTAAGCCACTGTAAAAATATCAGATTTAATTCTATATTACTTTAATCGTTGACCAAATAACCACTCAGTAACACATTACTAAATAAATCCTGAGACGGCAATCTGAAGGCTACTTAAGTCAGGGACAACTAACAGATTTATTTATTACGCTCTCGCATGTAAGGAATGCAGTGCTGTGATCGAATAATCAAATTGGTACTAATTTATCACACGAATTACTATTAATATCAACATTGCATTAATAAATTTTACTTGGAATTCAATAAAATTTCATGCAAAACGTATTACTGAATTGTTCTGAAATGTAGAAAATTGTTCGAATTCCTAATACCAAGTGACATCTTCACGACGTTGCTTACTTTACGAACACGAATGTAATAATCTCTCCTGGCCTAGGTAAGTCTTGGCCGGCTGATGTGACCGCTTGTACAAGCCTACCCGGACCAACACAAGGTGGGAGATGACATTCACTAACTAGACTTGTCATATCTCCTGGCATAGGTAAGTCTTGGCCAGCTGATGTCACCGCTTGTACAAGCCTACCCGAGCCAACACAAGGTGGGAGATGACATTCACTAACTAGACTTGTCATATCTCCTGGCATAGGTAAGTCTTGGCCGGCTAATGTGATCGCTTATACAAGCCTACCCGAGCCAACACAAGGTGGGAGATGACATTCACTAACTAGACATGTCATATCTCCTGGCATAGGTAAGTCTTGGCCGGCTGATGTGACCGCTTGTACAAGCCTACCCGAGCCAACACAAGGTGGGAGATGACATTCACTAACTAGACTTGTCATATCTCCTGGCATAGGTAAGTCTTGGCCAGCTGATGTCACCGCTTGTACAAGCCTACCCGAGCCAACACAAGGTGGGAGATGACATTCACTAACTAGACATGTCATATCTCCTGGCATAGGTAAGTCTTGGCCGGCTGATGTCACCACTTGTGCAAGCCTACCTGGGCCAACACAGGGTGGGAGATGACATTCACTAACTTGACTTTTCATATCTCCTGTAATGTGAACAAAGTATTAATCACAGCTTCTGTGTGTGTAAATTTTGATGTAAGGCTAAAGAAGTGTACGAGGAAATAAGTAGGTACTTGAAGATTATGACCAATTTATTTGTATGTATTATCCGTGATAATTACGTTATAACCAAATGCTGTGTAAATTATTAAACTAGCCATAAATAATTTGTAACACTAATCTAAATGTTTACACTACCCGACAGAATGAACGAGCACGCCCCATCAGAAGAAAGACAACGTATGTCAGGACAATATTCAGTGGGGATATGACTACAGTACAACGATGAAGTAAGGTTATACATCTCCAGTGAAGTTGCTGTTTAGGTTTTGTATGCTAATCATGGCTACTACGACACTGTTCAGTGAAATTCGGAAGATGATTTCGCCAAAATTAAACAGGTTTCTTTTCTCCAGAATAATGTCCCAGTTTTTATGAACAGTGGTGTACTGCCATACTACCATAACCCTGTCAGGTTTTGACGTGCAGGTGTGAAACAAAGAGCTACTCCGAGCAGAGATGAAGACGGCGGGATACTTACATAAAGTGCATTGTGATAACTGCTGCATGTTTTCACAATACGTTTAAGTCGCTCGTAATACAGAGGATTACTTGGCTATACTCGGAGATGTTTTATGGCTGGTGAGCCGATAACTGATACAGCCGAGGGCGTAAAGGCGATTATAAAGATATGAGAACAGATAGTGATACAGAGACAGAGAGAGAGAGAGAGAGAGAGAGAGAGAGAGAGAGAGAGAAAGAGAGAGAGAAATGCGTGTACATTATTTTTTCGTTGATTATCTAGCAAATAGAAACTACTTTTTAAAACGAGTTCTATTCCAATACTAGTTCCTTTCTGCCAAATATTTTATCACTGAGTTATGGAAAGCAAGCCAGAAATTTATGAAGCAATGGCCAATGTGTAAACACGTTCTAAACGATATATGTAAAAATTTTTGTAGATTTACGGAGATATAAGTCTGACTTGATTGACGCTGTAGAAAATTTACAATCTTTTAATAATAGAGTTATGAGTTATTTTTCGCTGTCGTCTTATTTTTATGACCTGTGTAATTAAAGCAATACATGTAGATTTTGATAACTCGATAGAACAAAGAACCAATGAAATATAAGGTTTTAAATTTCACACTAATATGTTTGGTTTAAAGCAAAGCCGCGTATATGTATGTACATCTCTCCTATTTTTCTCCTTACTTATTAACATTAGCAATAAAACTACTAAATTAATAATTTCATAAAAATCAAACATTCTTGCAAATGATTGAAAGTTTTTATATTTTCCAAAATAAATCGTCATTACATAACACATTACGCCAAAAAATACCTGATATATTTTAATTGGAGTTCTTTGTTAGACAATGATATTGTAAAGTA
Source organism: Medauroidea extradentata (assembly GCA_003012365.1). Classification (NCBI taxonomy): domain Eukaryota; kingdom Metazoa; phylum Arthropoda; class Insecta; order Phasmatodea; family Phasmatidae; genus Medauroidea; species Medauroidea extradentata. Next base: position 9,910 of record PNEQ01004828.1, read on the forward strand.
ACCTATCAGTGCAGTTTCGTAATTAAGGACGCCTGATCTTCGCGAAAATATTTCTGCGCCAACTTGTCTCAATGTCTTAGTTCCACCTCTGTAGTTCAGCTTGTTTATTAATATCAGAGCGTCTATATCTTAGTAATATTAGCAAAACAATGGAGGCAGCGGCGTATTAGTGACCTTGTTTAAGTCAAAGTTATGTCTCCAAGAAATGAAGGATACGATACCAAGCATAACAAGGCCACCATTATGAATATAACTGTTTTATGTATTTAAGATTCTGAAATCTGGTGAATTGCCATCGTAGTTTACGTTCGACTTTCTGTGGGATTAATTTGTCTTATTCCAGTTAAATCTTATGAGAACTTAGCTTTGTTAGGTGATGATCTCCTATGAAATGTCCACAACATTACTATATGAAAGAAGATATTTGATCAAAACAGTAATATATTTTCCAGCAAATAAATATACTGAATCATTAAAACCATAATAAATTTTTGTTGATATCTATAAAACCGATATTTTGGATGAATTCTATTTTTTTTTAATCATAGGCCATACTCAATATGGCTTATAATTAATTTATTTGAAAATTAATATTTTTTCTAATAACTTGAGAATATTCTGAGATATTTTAAACAATTTAATTATTTATATCACCTATTGTTTTGAAGAATGTGACAAAGCCTAAACTCATCCGTCCAAAAACCATGTGTACAGTAGAATGCCTTAAGACAGCTATGATGGATAATTAGTAGTCAAAGACAGAACAATTTTAGGTATATTCTAGGCCATATCAGAGGAAAATAACTATGACAGGAGAACAGCATAGCAACAAACTGCAAATGCATATGGAAAGGAAAACAGATACAATTCTGGAAAAGAAAATAAGTTTCTATGACCACATAACACTTATAAGCTCGAGTAGGCTATCCAACATGAAAGTTTATTACTTTGTAAACAGAAAACCAGAGACCTTGGTTCACCGAAGTTATAAAGACCTTCTGTATTAGAAACTGTGAATAAAGACTTCCAAGAACGTGTTCCTCTCGAGCAAACTAGTGATTCAAGGTAAAGTTAACGATGAAAACTGGCAAGAAGCTAACCCCTCTCAACCTCCCATGTCTAACCCACCAGCTGCCGTTACATCTCGCCTGTGGCCTTCTGAAATACAAAAACGGCCAGAAAGACAGTTAATCTGATCATACAAATTTATTCAGTGCATCAGGCATGTGCCATTTGCCAGTTTTCTACTGATTTCCGCGATTATATTCAAAATGAAGCTGTAAAATCTTAGGATTTAGAGGTTTTGTCTTCAAAAACCTACTTAATATCATTTAATAAACCAGTGCAACGTATCCCATTAGGGCAACATTTGTTTAAGTCGACGCGTTAATGTTGTTGCTAGCTATGCACAGAGTCCTTGGATACCGTTTAAATAGCTTCGTCAAGTCTCAGGGTGTGCGGATATTAGTAAGTTAATGTTATACATGTGGGTTCTCTGAGGCTGGGAAATACTCGTAAATGATACACAAATATTGTTTGTAAGGCTCGTATTCTGCGTACACACAGCATCAAATCACACTGTGCGACGTCTACCAGTGCGTCCGTTAAGTGTATCAAGTTGACAGTTCTAGGAGCCACGATGGTGTATCTGTCTCATCCTACCAAGGAAATATAGGTTAGATGCCCTTTCAGGGTCATTTTAAAGATATTACGTGTGGGACTCTGTGGTAATACTGCAGGTCAACAGGATATAAAGAAGACCTGCAATTTTGTAACATAATTTTATTCCGGAGTAAATCAATTAACTTCTCACCCACCCTCGTTCTTTTGTTACCTGGCTACGAAGACACCTACTACCGCCGTGAAACTTATAACGTTGCATTTCTGTGCCTATTGTTGGTAATTCAATATTACTCGCTTAGGGAGCAGGTTCACTGAATGAGAGAGGTCTAGACGAACTGCGTCAATTGTTGTTACAACCCCGACTGCAAACTTCTCAGACAGCAATTTGTTCGTCAGTCTACGCCTATTTCTCAGCCTCTGTGACCCTAAATTTAACTCGTGTTCGCATTTCCAAAAAAAGTGACAACGAATTTTAAAAATTGCTCAGGGAGAACCTGTGTATACCAATGAGTTTATGAAGTTTATAACATTTTTAACGCGTTACTTACTGCATCAGTAAACAAAATATAATAATTTTTACTAAACGAAATTGTCTTTTTCTTTCCGTTCGTCTCCAAACCGTGGTAATACTTTTTCGGACCAACTGAAGGACTTTTTGGTATTTTTTGTGTCCCTGGAGTCAAATTGCTGGTCAGATTTACGAATTACTAACATTTATACAGCATGTATCAGCACGGTGGATCCAAGAGTGATAGAGTACACACTCAGTCGATGAAAAGTCACACAGCAGTGCATTCTTGGCGCGGTAGACGCGACACAAAGCACAAGAAAGAAATAACGCGGACAAGGAGAGAAAATATGTTTTGTAACACCATCTAACCCGCCAAAGACTTACCAGCAATTTTGCTGTATTGGAAGTAATAAACATGTTTTCTCCTCTTGTTCATATCCTTTCTTTCTTGTGTTTTGTGTCGTCACTACGGCGCCAAGAAAGCTTTATCGACCGTGCATTGCTAGTGACTTCTCATTGTCTGGATGTTCTCTATTTCTCCTGAAAGTTTGTAACCGCTGTACTGATACGTCCTGTATAAACACTTATGTAGTTCTGACGCAGGAAGACTTTCCGAATACCAGTACTTATTAATACCGGATATGTTCGAACATAAGTGAATCGATACTCCACAATCAAACAAGTAATTATGTATACATTTTTTTTAATTGCCTGTTCTACACAAATTTGTCTTCACTTTTGTACTAAACTCGCTAATTATAAAGAAACCGGCTGAAATAGCAGGTAAATATGGTTATACGTACTTCCAAAGTTCGTCATTTCAATAAATCATTTCTATTCCAACTAATACAATTGTTTAGCTAACTCATATGAAGAGCTATGTTTCGTCATCTTCAGACTTTCTTATTTTTTTTTTTTTCATATTATCGATTGCGTTCAAAATAATTGTTAACAAAAATACTTTCGTTTTCGTCTTCACATAGAAAAAATTGCGAATTTCTAACTTCTTCCTAACATGTCTCCAACTTGGAGCCCGTTGCTGTGTAACCATTTTTGCAGGGCAGTTGTATTTACTGTTTATCTAACACACTGAATCCAAGAAAGCCAGATTTGGTCTCGCTACACAATTACCTGAATTGCAAAAGCATTTTTTACCATCTGCATTCTTCGGTACCTTGGTAAGGTACGACCTGTTCACTATTATATGAGGCAGATTACATTTTGTAGGCCATGGAGACATATCTATCGCTTGATGATTATGTTCACAAGCAATAGCGGCATTTATAAGCGTGAAGGCCATATCAGAGCAAAGTTTTGCTTTGAACTAATTAGCATATGTCTATTATTTTGTTAATCCCAGCAGCATGTGCATAAAAACGTACTCGCTCTACGTACATATAAAATGTGTAATTATAATTTTTAATCCCACGATCGGACTGTTTATCACTGGAAGTTTATTTCGTGCAAGCCACATTAGTTTTCTATGTCTTAGCTGTTGTGCAAACATGTTATCTTGGTATAATGTCATACTACTGAGACGTTGGCTCACAAGAATATTCCTACTGTTTGATATTTTTATTGCTACTGGGTTAGTCACGTTCTATTTTGGCAAGTCTTTTCTAAATCTCAGGAAACGGTGGGCACGAAAGAATTTAGATAGCTCGGTGTTGTACAACGACACGAACTTCTGACGCCAAGTGTAAGGTTCAATAAACGATGATAAGCCGGCAGTTCTTATTTTGTTATCTTAAAAAAGACCGCCTGGACAAAGTTTATGAACATACTTCATGTGATTTAAATCAAAATGAAATATACAAAGTAAATAATTGTCTGCTTATGTAAGCACACGTCTTGTACTAGTCATTATTCTGTTTAGCTGATGTATTCAGTTTCCTTGCAAATAAATATAGCACACTGTCCTCGCATGTCAATGAATGACAATAAGACCTTGTGAGGGCTCTTTCCAGTGATGGGCTACGTACTTACAACATAGTACATACTGGAGGAATCAAGAGTGGAATGCCATGTTACATAGTTTTCAATTTGTCTTTGCAGTGTAGTAATAAATAATTTTGTTTTTGTTTTTAAATCTCTGATTAACTGTGGTTTAAGTTGACCTGATTAGAACGCTTACTTAAATCCATTAATATCGAGATTTTTGGAAATAATTTTTTTGCAATGTTATACTTGATTATTTTCTATATAAATTATAAGAAGTAACTTGAAATTTATGTATTGTGTAAGAATGTACCGGCAGTCAGTTAATATTATTCTGTTTCATTCTTACTTTTAATTTCGGATTTGTATCATATTTAATTTTATTCAAATACGATAATGTGTCATTTATATATTTAAGTATTAACAACACTCTCTCGTCAGTTCTTAATGCAGTTGATCTTTGGTACGACGAGTTTTGGTCTGTCAAATGGAAAGTTACGAATATGAATGACTATGTCTATTTTCTTTCATTTTACTATTCCAGTTTCAGCAGAAAGTAAAGTGTAGGTAAATGTTAACATTTATAAGTGTTTGGGAATTGAATGTTGTCATCCGCCAAACAGCTATGCTTCAATATTTTTAGGTTTGAGTATAACCTACCAAAAAGTGTTTTGTGTTGAAACAGTTTTACGTAAGTGTTTCAGTATTATGGCCAGATATTATAATTATGAAAATAAATTTCTTGTTAAACAGTTTCAAAGCTGAGAATCTTAAAATATGTTTTACTCAAAAATAACAATTGGCTCATGTAACACATAATAATAGTTTGGTCGCGTAGTTTAAAATCGTAAATATATCGAGAAAATATTTAAGCAATCCAGAATAATAAGACTCCGAATTTCATGTCAGCATTTCAGAAAATGTCTCCTATGTATAGACGCAGCACATCACAAGGCGATTGATCACAACTAAATCAAGGGGATTGGATAGGTATTGGTCAGCGCTTCGGATCAAGGGAATAATCAGTGGCGAGGATAATGTGTAAACGTGTGTGTAACAGCGAAAACCAGGACTGACACCCTCAAGGATCGAACCATAGTTCTTGTAGTACACTCCGTGTGTTCTGACTACTACATCACAAATGACCTAAAACAACTAAATATTCCTTGCAATTTGATAGGTATTTAGACGCATTTCAGTACTTCTGACCATCAGGTGAGGAGAAGACAGACTATTACTGAAATGGGAATACAACCACTAGCCTTTCCATTTGGATGTTGTTGAGTCATAATGCAATCAGCCGGAGGTGAGATAATCTGTCTCCATCATTTTTGACTTACTTTCAGATTTCGATTGCAAATTTTTGGAAGGTGGTTTATTAAAGGTATTAATTTGGAAGGAAAACGTTAACATAACGACTTATCATCGAACTGCACCGCGTTAGATTCTTCTGATTACGGTATTACACCATTATTCTTCCGTGGGAAAATACACTTTTCCTAATTTAAGTGTCAACAGTGCTTTATATGCGGGTTATATACGATAGGTATTATTTGTAATCCAGTCTAGCCTCACTTTTATCACATATGTCACAAATGCTTATCCTTATCTTAAACTACGTGAGTTGCAACAACTGTGTTAAGTTTGAATGAATACGCGTTAACAAGTGAAGTATTAAATATTTGGAATAAGGAGAGTAACAGGGAAATTAAATTTTGCCACTAAGATCTAAGGACACCGTGATAACAACTTTGTAAGGCAAACAACTACATAGTCACCAATCACTTATGCGAGAATTCATGGACGTGAATTTGCGCGTGTGCAGTGCAGAATGTAACACAAGGGCACGTATGAACTTGCACGATTGCAGCAAGTTGTGTTCCACAATTAATTACCTTTAAGCAACAGAGTTCAACTCTAGCTGCCTGCATTGACAAGCTCACAAGAATATTTCGCATTCATTGAATATACATATTTAGAGTACACAGAGGTTCTCTTTTGGAATCTCGCATTTAACTCTCATAAATTAATGCATAATCATATTCGATACCAAATAAATTCTAGATATCGTTAAAATATGCATACAGGAATATATGAATCCTGATTCTCGCTATATTCTCGACATATTCTAGGTAAACATGCAATAACCGTTAGTTAACCACATAGTGAAATGAAAGTATTTTAGAACAAAACTTGTATCATATTAATATTATAAATGTGAAATTTGGTTAGTTGTTATATCCTTATTTCACGCAGAAACGGAGCAAAGAATCAAAATGAATTATACAGTGAGATAGTTTATTATCTGAAGAGTGATATAGGTTGTACTTTTTATCTCGGGAAAATGCACGGTTATTACGGTGTAAGGTTATAGAGTAAAGGGGCAGAACGACGTACCCAAACATTGCCTTGTTACGGAGTTTTGCAGTGATTATCGAAAATATTTTTTTATTGTTTCCTAATACTCATATCAAAAACGAATGGTACATTATTTTAAAAAATGCGTCCACAGTATTATGCATCGTGTGATTGCACATTGACTCCAATTTTTTTCAAAACTTTTCGTTAAAAAATATTTGAGTTATCGGCACCAGTCTGAAAAAAAAACTCGGGAACAAGACCTTAAATAACTTTATTTTCGAAAACGTTTCTTAAACATTCAATAGTGACCGTTAGTGTAATTATTGCACCGTTACCCACTTAACATAAGTTTTTTGTTTTACAAATATTGTCAGATTAATTTGATAACACTGCGAACGAAGAAGCGGGCACCAGCAATTACGACGATAAATAAGTTGTGTGGTATGTTTGTTACACTGTTTATGTACGGGTAAATACATTTTGTACGTTCTTTTCTCTTGGATACTGAGGTTACTGCACAGAGCATTGGAGCTGTATTGACTAAATATCCATTAAATTTCTCTAGAACCACGCAAGCGAAGACGCCGGCAGAAGCTAGTAACTTATATTTTCGTTCAATTTCTGTCAGCAGGTAGCAAAGGCTTACATCTTAAGTCACAATTCAGTAACGTAAACCTTCAAGAATCAGACATGGACAACAAAATTTATAATCGAACGATGTGGTGCGACGGTCAAACGTTGAATACACGTTCGGTAGGACCAGGGTTGGGTTATTGTCCCCAACCATTCTGTTAGCGGCTAAATGTTTTTACTTGAAATCGCTCCAGCCGAATACTGGGATGATTCCCTTAGCGAACGCCATGACTGATTGGCTTCCCAGTTCCTGTCCTTGAGTGCAGGGTTTACTCAACCGCCTCTAATAACCTCGCTATGTTCGAGAAGTAGAGCTCAATAAATAAACAACTAAAGAACGTATCCTTACATGCATTTATTTACCTTATATGTCTCTTTAATCCGCAGTAATATACTTATTTACGCAAAACTAAACATTTAAATACAACAAAAGCAACGTTAAATCATGCCCATAATAGGAAATACGTGTTATTTTCACTTGGTAAGATGTAACGATAAATAATTACAGCATTCTTGTAATTGTATATAGTAGCTCCCTAAGATAAATTTACACTCATTAGCATGTTTTATCTTGCTGATTTCGCAGAACATGTATTGAACTGAACTGTTACGTTGGAGAAGCTGCAGACCAATTCAAAGTCCCATGCTAAGTCGTATTTTTACTCTGTGTTGGTAGATAGCCTTACAAACCCCGATGCGATCAAGCATAGCCACCCTAAGTAGGTGCCGCGGCCACAGATCTGGCAACCCAGCCAGGAAGGGTCATTTTAGCACTTCGTTTGTCTCGGCAACGGCAGTGGCTTCCCCTGATTCGCCGGTATGTAGGGCACAATAACGAATCAGGCACAACCATTGTCATTGGAGAGCTAAAACAAGTGTTATAACGACCCTTGTGTGCAGGGTTGTCCGATATACGGCCTTGGCCTTCTATTAAAGATGACTGTGGATCGGGTCATTCGTCCTAGATATGTGCATGAGGGACAATGTCAACGCTGCGCCTTAGCATCTAGGATATGGGCAGCTCACTCACCTAATACGAGAGCGAGAAGGAAGCTAACACGAGCTTATCGTACTGTGATGAACACATATTCGACCAATCACAATAAGACTTTAAGACAAACAAAGAACTCACAACTTTCAAAGGAATGTCTACCGCCTGTTGCTAGCGTGGTTAATTCTGGACAAGAGAATATAATATCCTTTCTAAGATAGCTTATGTTTAAATGAACAGGCCATTAACACTTTAATTTTATACTTGTACTGTACGTTTATTGTACATATGTATTTTTCTGGACGTAAATATTTTTCACTCAATTGATTTTTAAATAACAGCGTGTCAAGACTAAAATTGTCCTGCTACATTGACGTACAAATACATTGAAATGAAATAGTTTTCTATGAAATGATCCTCACAACTATACACTCTTGCTTTAAAAATCCGAAACAAGTAGAGTTGCAATTAATTTATGTAATCTTCAATAAATATAAAAAAGTATGTGCCGTTTTTATTAATTTACTGTGGCACTTCATGACATTTAGCTTAGTATTAAACATTCCATTTAAGTATGTGCGTTGCTTTTAAAGTATTATAGGTCATCATCCCAGTGATACCCAAATTGTGGCTTTGACATACTTTACACAACAATGGACTAGGCGTCCATATGAGGTAGCCTACTTGTAGTTAGTATATAAAATTGTTCCATTTTGAGGAAGGAGCTGTCCAGTATCTTGGATAACGTACTTTGGGGGTCATTTTTCTCAAAATTTCGCATTTTTCTTTTGAATACGTCGTTTCTCTCCAAATTTCCGAAAATGTTCGTGTATTTTTTTTTAATAATTCCATGAGTTTGCTGGGTTGGTTCATTACAGCTGGAATGATCATCCGGGAATTTTGTTCCGCTCTCGAGCTCGTTGTCAACGAGACGTTAAACTACACTTGTCCTGATTGCTTCAGTCCTGAATTATATTATTTCAGCGGTGAACTTATAGTGATCAGACCGCTTGCCTCGAGCAACAACGATCCGGGCTCAATTCCAAGCATGTATGTTCCCGGTTTTGACATGTTGGAAAAATAGTCTCCTACGCCATTGATTGGCGGTTTTTCTCGGTATACTTCCACATTCTTTGTCCTTGAATTCCGTCGCTGCTGACCTCAAAGTATTTCCACGCACTTATGAGCTAAATAAAATACCTTCACTCACTCACCTACAGGTTATCATAAGTTCCGCTACGGAACACAAGGCTACAGTGGTGGTGATATTTCTTGTCCATCGTGCTCTTTCTTAGCTTATCAACCATCCGGCCGCCTTCAAGCAACAATTTTCTCTTGTGTCACTCAGTCTCGCTTACAGAACTCCATCCAGTCAGCAAAGCTATAACATACTAACGTGCACCCTGGTCGTAACTGAAGCTATGTTGACGTTATATAATTACTGTCGTTCCAACTGCAGTACTGGCTACATACAATGGAAAGGAATTTACTTGTGACGGCTATTAAAATCTTAACACTTGAAGTTAATTGTGCAGCAGGCACGAACCAGCACGGTATGGCATTGTACGGAAGACACGAACACTAGCAAGCCTGTGTGTTACGACACTTGTCAATAGAGATAATGGCTGCAAACGTCGCCGGTGACAATAAATTAGACCGCGCTATCCTGCTGAAAAGAATACCTTCGGTATAACTGTACTAATAGACAACTATAATCAGTCTAATGATACAACAGAGAGGCCAGTAATAGCTTTTGAAAATGAGGCGGCTCATATGAAACTGTAGGATACGTAATACTAATTGCAGAGGTTACAATCTTATCTGGTAGTTGGCAGTGGCCTTCATGACGGACCTGGAAACCTGTGAGACCCACAGTATTTTCAATTTCTGTCAATGAGCACCCATAAAATGAACTTATACCCAGAATGACGTCAATAGCCGTGTCTGTGACAAATACTGAAACGCTTACAATCGACGAAATAATTATCCAGCTGAGATAGTGAGACAAGTTAGTCGATAGTGAGATGAAGTATTACTCCCGAGACTACCTCATACACGACACTGAGAACCTTATACTCAGTACTTAACTAAGTTGCTATACAGCCTGTTACGAAATATTTCAAGAAGTGAGTGGATACTCGTAGGAAATGAAGACAATTATGTCATAACGATGACGACGTAGACGTCGAATGAAACTAGAGGGTCGTCACCCTAATTTTTTGTAGTAAACTGACGGTTCCAAAACTATTTTTTTCTTTGACCGTGTGGTTTAGATAGTGATTTGTAAAAAAATTGTTTTTTGGTGACCATTTACGATTTCATAAGAAAATATGATTTTAAGGAAACTCAAATTGCAAGAGCGCATACTCTCCACACTATTTAATGTGTTATAAGACAATAAAACGAAGGATAACGATTAAAAATCCCCTCAAGGATTAAATTGCTGAAATACTAACGAGTAAGGTTTAAAACAGTTGGTGCTTTTGTACTTAATCTAAGTAGTGCTGTGTTGGAGCCCATCGATAGATGTCACTTCCACTGGTAGCAAGATACCCCATTGGTACTTACCAGACATAGGGAGCGCCCCGGAGTTCATATACTTGTTGCAAGATACTCAATTAGTACATACCAAACATAGAGAGCGACACCGAGCTCCTCTATTGGTGGCAAAATACATAATTGGTACATAGAAGACATAGAGAGCACCCGGGAATCTCCCCGCTGGTGGCAAGACAACAAACTGCTACATACAAGATGTAGGGAGCACCCCAGAGTTCTTATTGAGTTCACATTACCCCATGGTAAAATACCAGGCATTGGGAGCGCCCCACAGTTTCTCCACTGTTAGCAAGTTACCACATTTGTACTACCGGACATACGGTGCACCCTGGACTTCCTCCATTTGTAGCAAGGTACCCCATTGGTACATACCAGATACAGAGAGCATCCCCCACTGTTTCCAACTGCAGTCCTTTACACTTACTGGCCATCTAGGAGTGCCACGTGCAGGCAGTGTCTTCTCGTCATCTATGGGAGGCTACTTGAGACGCATGATCATCACTTCCGTTAACAATTTTCTGTGTTCTCTCCGCCAGGTCCGGCAATGTACGCTACATTTTATCGAGCTGCAGATACAATTTGATGACCAGGTGTATGCTCCACCAGTAACTACCCAGTAGGAAGGGTTTGTGTTTCACGGATTCAACACTGGGCCTAAGAATTTGGATTCTGAAGGTAACTCGCTCTCTCGTACCTTACAACCGCTTCTGGCCTGTCTCTCCGGCTGATTGGCCTGTAGGACGCACCAACTGGCTTGTGGGACGCCCGCTTTCCAATAATTAGCAAGTAATCAATGTGGGACTAAACAGATCAGCCATGCTATCTTATTAACAAATTTAACAGCGCTATAACCAATTATCTGTGGCTGCTGTATAAGTATCCCTCCCCCCTTTCCATACCATCGCATGTACACCATCAACTTTGATTCCTTTCCAATTGATTATCCTACACAATCTGTAGCGGTACAGTGAACACAATGGTTGTCGTGATGATCTCGCCTAGGCAAGCCACATACACACTCTCGTCCAGGAACGCAAATGACGTTATTTCAGGTGAAGAAAAGCTCTTCCCACAAGAGCTCCGCGTTGTGTTGCCAATCAAATACGTATTTTGTGTCACAAACTTTCTGAAAGCTACAAGCTGGGACCTGCGAGATTCATGTTATTATTTTGTTTCACACTTGACTCGCGGACCTGTTCATACCAGAACAAATTATTGCAATAAATTGGCTAAAAGAAGCTACTGTAAGAAAGTGTAAAATTTTTTAGGATAAATCAGGTCTTAAAAGTGAAAACTGCAGCAAAATTAAGTGCAATTGGGGTTGCAGCTGCACCCCTCGCACCCCCTGTGCGCCCGCCTATGATAGTCCTATAACTATGACAGCTGTATTATACTGATAAAATACGACAGAGCATAAATATAATATACACACGAAATTGTAGCACGATGACGTCCCAGAAAATCAAGCACGTGATAAGTAATCAATAACTTAATTAGAGTTGTTTTCGGTTGTTTTCAAAGCAATTGTTAAAGTTGGCTCGTTTTTAATTTTTATTTACTTGTCTGATTTTCGCATGTGTGTAACGTTATGGACTTTGTCGTTGGCCTGCAGATGTTCTCGGGATGCTTCCGTTTCTACGTGTATTACGTTCCGCTGTAGCTTCCTTCTCGCCTCATGTTATTTTCATCAGTTTTCAAGGCCACGTTGGTATGAAAAGTTCTTGATCGTCTTCTTTTTACGCAAAACTTCTCATCTGTTCCCAACAGCCTCATCTAGTAAAAACTTATGCAAAATAGTGCGGTACGGTTTTGAAACGCAGAAAGCTTGTAAGAAACTTCCTGGGGCTATTAAAAAAACGTTCTTGTTATTCTTGATCTATAAGACATAATACCAGAAACAGATATCGTTTGACATAACGACGTTATTTACACAAATAGAACGATACGTTCACCTCCAAAATTACAATAAAAATACTACAACTAAAATTCTACGAGCCGATTTATTGCTGGTATTTTTCTTTTAGCATGAACAAGATTACTGGAACCGCTCATGTTGCAAATCTTTCTTGATCGCCTTTATCGGATTAAAAACAACTTACGCGTTCTTTGCATAACCTTCGCCTAAATCATTCCACTCTACTTCACGAATGTTTCAAACAAGTGTTGAGTGGCGTTCAGGTTCCTACATTCCTGCAAGTGAGGTACAACATTCTTGGAGCGCTAAGGTTATGTATTCCAGTTTAAACTTTAGCGCAAGCCAATGTGTGTTCTTAATGTGAAGGTCTTTGCTATTATTTTATTCCTTACAAAACGTTTAAGCAAGAGTCATTACAAGTTTACTTGAGGGAAGTATGGTGCAATGTCCAACGTATATTCCATAGTTTTGTTTTTATCAGTCAGGCTGGTATTTTACCAGACATGGTGGTCAGAATAAAATACAATTTGTATTAATTTTGATGGACATAAATATTGTTTCTAATAATATTGCTGATCAAACAAAATGATCTGAAATAGGTATTCCTTTGATAGATACGCAAATATAACGCACGTTAATCATCGTCAAATGAAGAACAACTACCACTGGTTTCAACACTTCAGAAGCGCATGTATTAAGGCTCCTTATGTAAATCCTTTTATTCATTTACGTATTTATTGATCCTAGGTTGAAGTTGAATTTTTGTCAGTGTACATAAGCTTTATGTGCAAATGTATAGGACTATCAGAATGTGGCCCGTATACTGAGTTAATTGTGTTACTATATTTTTGGTGAGGTGCATACACATTCATGCTTGCCCAGTCTTGCACCAGGGTATGACGTAAGTAGGACCCCACCCTCCGAAATAAAAATGAACATTAAATGATTTACAGCGTGTAGTACGGCTCGAAATATTTATGGCAGGTAGGCAGAATTGAGATAAGGCGTAATCGGAGGAGTAGAATTGCGAGAGCTAAGAATGTGTCGAGTTATCACACAGGGCTGTCAGCAGAGGAAGGCAAGTTGTTTATAGAACTGGCCACGGTGCCGCAGCTGATATAAACACGTGGCTGGTCCTGGTCAGGTTCGTCTGGTCCGGAGTTAGAAGTCTCCACACACACGGGTGAGTGCTTCCTGCCACATGGCACACTCCACGCTGGGGCAGAAATACCTTCCTTGTAAGATAAGCTGATAAGTACCAAGTAACCAAGATACAAACGAAAACTTACAATCTTCGAAGAGTACACCTATAAGAGTTGCTTTGACATCCACTTTTAACACCACATATTCATTTTTGACTCTGATTCAGTCATTCAGTCATTCCCAGTCGTTTACTTTAGCGCTGCGGCTAGTTACAAAATTAGTAGTAGAAATAGCATGGGCTATTTATTCGAATCCTAATATCTTTCAGCATAAAGGGACATTGAACGTACGCTCTGAATTAAAGAAAGCGGAGAAGTACCGGGAACTACATCTACATTGTATCAACAACGGAGGACTCTATATTAAAACTGCATTTATATAAAATTACATGATGTGTATAGTTCGTGGATTGCAAGTTTTCTCATGTACCTTGTTTAGTTTGGCTTCAATGCATTCTCTTATCACGGAAGTGTTTCTACTCTACACTCTATTCGTCTATGCGGGAAACATGGTACATACTCGATACCATAGCCCAACAGAAGCAGTGGACATCTCGCAGTGTGCAACAGCTACATGTGAGGGAATATTGCTCATCACATGTCTAACACTCTGTAACGTCTCCCTCGTAGCCGGGTCTGTGTAGTTGCGCTTACAGTAATAATATCAACATTTGTTGTAGATGCACGACATTGCGAGCGAATATTTAAAAGTATTAATAATGCAACATATATTAACAAGAAAAATTTTTAAAATATGGTGAGAAGGAAATTTAATTTACCTGCTCTGTACAACTACATATAACAAAAAATATTCTAAAATAACATCGTAGATAGAATATAATTGAAAATAAATCAAAATATATTCTTTTATTATGTTTCCCGTCACAATCTTTTAGATGGTTGTAGGTTTTTATGACGAAAAACATTCGCTTGAAATAAGGTGTGTCCATAGGAAATATTATCCAAAGATGTTGGTAAAAAAATCAGTTTGGTACACTCTGCTCGAGTACTGCTTCTACAAATACGATCGAAAGTAAATATAATTGTAATTATAGTTAAAATTCTAAGAATACATAAATTCTAGAAAAGTGTTTTTATGATTGTCAAATAGGCATATGTATATAAGTGGCCTTACACACTCTCAACTGTGCCTATCCTATAAGAAAGTTATTATTAGATGTGCTTGTATCAGTCCTGATTACTTAAAGAGAGAGTACAATATAGGCTGTTTACTAGAGGAAATACTTGGTAATGTAAGTCAGCTTGGGCGATTAGTATATTTCTGCCTCTTTTTAGTAATACAGCAGAGTATATATTCCATTATGTACCCAAACGTTTAGCAACCAAGGCAACAATAAAACAAAACTTTCTAATATTTTACTCTACAAGATATTTTAAATGCTTACATGACCGTAAACAAGTTAATGATTCTAAAAAAAGGAGGTGAACTTCAGAGAATGATTGTTTGTGAAAAATAAGGTAGAGTATTTTTTGCGCTTATAGTTTTACGAAAATGCTAAAGGATACAGTCATCATTGAAAATAAAATGATATAGCAATGAACGAGAAAAGGTCCTCTTGTTTAAAATGCCTAGATTTCACAGTTTGCGAACAAAATACACACTGAGTGTTGCAGTTGGCGGAGTCTCTCATCACTCGACAAGGGGACATATTCTGTAACTTCTTCAGTTCCTTGTACGATCGTTTTACAAAGACACATAAGAGACAATATTATTATCTTAATGGTGATAATTCGTTTCCTAAATCTAACAAGAACTTAACGGTATCACAGATAGTGGGTGGAAATTATTCCTGAAAGTTAACATCTTTTACGTTATCTAGGAATATTAAAATATAATTTAGGTTAAGACGTATGATATCCGATATACACTGAAGATAAGTTAGTTTGCTAAATAAAATGCGAGTAACCTGTTTAATAAATTGGGGAACAAATTTTCTGAGACGTATTTCTGTCTCAAAGAAAACGAAATAGCCGTAATTTCCTAAATATTACAGGTGGATAAACGAATTACACAAATGTAAAGTCAGCTTTGTATGTAGTATGTGCATGTACCAAGTTTGGTGAATTTCTGAAAAATGTTTTCTACGACATGTGATACTATGATAAAACTATAAAAATGGCCAAAATTGCGAAAATATGAACGCATGATGAACAAAATACACAAAAGTAAAGTCGGCTTTACATGCATTATACGTGTAGGCTATCATGTTTGGTAAAGTTCTGAAAATTTTTTCGTAAATATGAAAAAATATATAAACCGCAACCGTTTTCTTAAATATGTACACAGGACGAACGAAATACGAAACTTCATGTCAACTTAGTATGCGGTATATGTGCACTAACTTTGATAAAATTCTGAAAAATATAATGCTATGCAAGAAAATAAAAAAGCCGCAATTCCGAAAAAAAAAATGAACAGAGGATAAGCAGAATACACATAAGTCAAGTCAGCTTTGTGTGTATTGTACCAAATTTTGTGAAGTTCTGAAAAATATTTCCTCAAATATGTAATACTATGCAAAAATATACTAATTGCCGCCATTTTCAAAATATAAACACAGGATGAACTAAATTTAAAACATGAACTCATATTTGGGTGTTGTATAATTATGTGTACCAAGTTTCGTGAAATTCTGCAAAATATTTCCTAAGATGTGTGATATTTCGCTAAAAGTATTAAAATAGCCGCCATTTTCACAATATGAACACAGGATAAACTAAATACACCATATTCAAGTTAGCTTTAATTTGTAGTATTTGTGTACCAAGTTTGGTGAAATTCTGATAAATATTTCCTAAGATATGTGACACTATGCGAAAATATAATAATGGCCGCCATTGAACACACGATTAGTTAAACGTACAATATTCATGTCAGCTTTGTATGTAGTTTGTGTGTAGTGTACCAAGTTTGTTAAAATTCTGAAACACATTTTCTAAGAAAGCCTATATGATGAAATGCTAAAAATATAAAAATTGCCGCTTTTTTTAAAATATGCACATAGGATGAATGAAATACACAAAAGTCAAGTCAACTTTGCATGCAGTATATGTGTACCAATTATGATGAAATTCTAAAGCATGGATCCTTAGATGTCTAACGTGATCTAACCAAAATTTTAAAATGGCCGCCATTTTATAAATATGAACGTGGAATAAATGAAATAAATGAAGTCAAGTCAGATTACAAAAAAACCTGTATGTGTACAAAGTTTGATGGATTTTGGTATACTGGTACAAAAGTTTTTAGGTGGACAGACACCCACACACACCAACAGACACACACACACTAAAAGACACACACTTACAGACACACACATACACACAGACAGAAACGTGACAAGGTTACTTTTTCCTTCAGAAAGTAGGCTAAAAAGTTGACGTGACCGTCTTTCAAATGTCTCGTGATTCTCTTTACATAGAGAACGGGTTCTCAGGTGTTGTTATGAGAGAAAGTTCATTAAAATTGCCGACATATTTGTATTCTACAATCATCTATGTTAGAGATCAGATATAACTGAAATGTGTCGTTGAAGGAGAGAAAATTAATTATTTTATATATCTTTAAATATGCATACTCATTTGGGGTAGCTTTGTACCGGTCAAGGTAACTTTGTACCACCAGCATAGTTTAATTTGAATGAAGTATCTAAGATTTTTTAACAGCACTGTTGTGTTATTGATTAATAAATTTGTTAATCTTGAAGTTTGCATAATGCTTGGATGCCACAAAGATTCTATATAAAAAAATGTCTTGTACAATGTTATCCAAAAATGGTACAATGTTAAGGGTCCTCAAATGACTGTAATACGTTTCGTAAATAATTGCTCTGTATATATTAAGATAGACTGCCGACGCATACGATAACTTAATAAAACACGCGTTCGGCTATCTCTTGGCCGGTGATACTAACATAGTACCAATGCGGCTATCTGTTGTAAGCGCTGGACACTATATTTCAACTAGAGAAGAGCTGATTATATAACTTTTAAAATATAAATTCTAAAGAGTAATAAATATAATGTATATTATAAAAAACTGAATTTTTGTAATCGGTAATGCAAATAAGCTGCGAGATGTAAGAAAATATAATTTAGTAAGATACGGTATTCAGAGCACTTCCTACAGTGTTGCCAAGCATATTGATATTCTGGCAAAGAGAGGTGTTAGAGAATATATACGATATAAAGTGAATGTCTGTATCGCTGTCGCTCTCTGAAGACAGTGACGGGTGACGAAGCTTACTGGATGTCAAGTTAGATTATAGACATCCTGTGTACTTGGCACGTATGCATGTAATAGCAATTAGAGGCACAGAAATGACGGCGACTGTATGTAGGTGTCTATGTAGCACGATAAAATTAATAAATGAGGACGACTGAGGTAATGACAGGGCTGGCTTGGAATGAAAGAATAATATAAACTGTAGAGCTCCCGTGATATTCCGTCAACCTGCGGTATCATCACACAGTACTTACACATGAGAGATCCAGGGAGTTACCGCTGAATGGTCATATAATCGGAACTGTCTCAGTGGGATGCGACCAAAACACCATCGTGGCCTTCCGGACTGTTAGGTCTGCACACTTGACGCTGGTAGACGTGGCAGACTCTGATAGGTTGCTACTTCGATGCAGACAGCGAAAACCTCACAAACAATAGCTTGAGAATAAATGAAGGTTTATTCCCAGCTTCAGGGGCGACCTTACATACACACACACGCACACACGCACCAACACACACACACACACATATATATATATATATATATATATATATATATATATATATATATATATATATATATATATATA